>APFE030717309.1:0-10097 GCA_000404065.3 Pinus taeda
GATGAAAGCACAGGCTCACTATTTTTAGCCGCACCCACTTGGGATTCATTCTGGGATGCCGTCAAGGAGCAGTACTATCCTGTCAAAAGCTATGAAGACAAATACATCAAATGAACCACACTGCGGCAGGGACGAGACCAAGATGTGCCAGAGTTCACAAAAAATTTTCATACCCTTCGCACACAGTTGGGTATCAAAGATTCTAAGCTACATCTGGTGCTAAAATACCGCGGTTGCCTACATAGATACATCCAGGAAGAGATGGAGTTCTTGAACATCTCCTCACTCGGCACAACATACCGATACGCTGTCAAAATTGAGCAAAAGTTCAAACAGAAGAAGTGAGACTTTGGATCTACAAATACGAAGCCCAAAGAACAAAGCCAAGGTGGGGTGACCTAAGACAACCCCTTGAAGCCGCAATAAAATAACAAGACCACAAAGCCGAAGAAGGACACAGGAAAGTAGTGTGAGTTCCATAAGAGTCCCACTCGTAACACAAGTGAGTGTCAGACCAAGCAGTCGTTGGTGGCCGAGTTGAAGGCTTCCGAATCAGATGCATGTTCCGACCCTGAGCCAGAACCTGACAAGGGGAATGGCAAAGGGAATCAGATCATTGATGCAGATCCCAGCACCACTATTGCCACTACCAAGATCTAGAAGAATGAGCCCGAAGATCCAGAGGAGGGGGAATGTCTTTTCCACTCACAGATCTAGGTGAAGGGTTCGCCGCTGCAATTCATTGTCAACAGTGGTAGCCAAAAGAACCTCGTTTCGACAGAGGTCGTGAAGCGGTTGGGCCTACCAACTACACCATACCCACAACCATACATTATTGGGTGGCTTCATGAAGGACGGGATCTCAAAGTTCACCAGCAGTGCCACCTTCCCTACAGCATCAAGCCTTTCACAGACGAGGTATTGTGTGATGTTACACCTCTGGATGTTTGTGGTGTACTATTAGGCCAGCCATACTTGTGGAGGCGACATGCTGTGTATGAATCAAGGCCTCGCGCTGTCATTATTTCTTTGGGTGATCATTATACAGGATACTGGAGGTAGCCCCACCTACTGCCACCTCTTTGATCACTGCTAAGAAAGGTAGCAAGCTCATCTCCTAGACCAGGAAATTCATTTGTATGGTTCACTCCCAAAGTAAGGGGAAGATCGTTGCTATATCCATGACCCCCGCAAAGGGTTCCTCCACGCAGCAGCAGCAACAGAGGGATACAGTCACGACAGAAGACAGGAACAACTTCTCCTCACCCACAGGGGTACCACATAAGATTCAGGTGGGCGACAAAGTTTGGTTACATCTGCAGAGAGAATGCCTTACCAGAACCCATCAGAAACTCAGACCACTCTGACATGGTCCTTACACCAGTACCGAAGCTACGGGAAACAATGCTTTGAAGCACAACATTCCTCCATTCCTTCGCTTGCACCAACTGTTCAATGTGGACCGTCATCGACCAAGCTTCCCACCATTACCGGACACATCAGATATTGCGGGACAAGTTCGGCAGATGGAGGAACTCAACGCAATGGGGACCATTGCTTCCTAAGGGGGGAGGAATGATCCAGGTGGACGTTGGTGGCCACCCACCTATCCCATTTGGACCCCTGCAATTGTCTCTTTCAGTTTTTTTAGTTTCCGTAATTGTAGCACAATTTACTATTTTTATCAGTTTTTCGGGTCCTGAACTTTCGGAGCCATTTTGAGGCCCTAAACGACGTTTTTTGGGAAATCTGGGGGAAACATGGGTCAATGGACTGATGTTTCCCTTCCCAAAGTGGTAGTTCTCGAATAGATATTTCTAACGAGCTATCATACACGTCAAACGGAGATCGTATGCCAAAGTACGACCCCGGGAAATTGATGTACCAATTTACCCAAAACGGGGCCCACAATTTGGTGTGTCATCTTCTAGGGTTAGGTTTTGGAATGTGAAGGGTTTTCCATTGTTTCTCAACAATAAATAGGCCTTCGAGCCTCATTGTAACACAGTTCAGAACAGTTTAGAGGCATGTAGCCGCCACATCTCTTCTCAAAGATAAGCTATCATCGCCCTAGCTAGTTTATTTGCAATTCTGGTTGTAAGCATATTTCAGTATTTTCCATTAATGAAATGAAATATTATTTCCGTTGCATCTTTGTGTATATGGTTATCTCTGTATTTTGTTGCGTTCCTATTTAAATCTGGATCAATTAATTCAAAAATCTTTTCAATTAAAATATACAACCACTACTAGCAAAGGAGCCAGTACTCCATAATAATGATTTTTTTGGCCACAACCAACTAGGAGCCACAACTCCTACAAAAATAAGTCAAGCATCCACTTTCTTGAGGCCACAACCTCAACAAACAAATAATTCTCAAGTTTACAAGGCAATTATCAATTGATACAACAACTGCAAATGTAAAAGTTGTAGATAACCCTTCAGCTTCCACTAAAATACTTTTCTAAAAGCTAGAACAATTATCCATAATATTTCCTCAAGTCAAATCTTCAATCAATGCATAAAAGTCTAAATAACATCTTTCATCTAATCTCTGAAAATTTTGGTACAACCAGTGAATACAAAGTGTTCTCCAGTTAACAAAAAATGCATATTATCTCTCACACACACAAAAGAGCCAACTCGAACTCCTCATAACATTCTTCTATAAGTAATTTTATAGAGTGGTCAAATTAGATAATGGAAACAAAATAATTGAGCACTCAATAACTATGTTCATACAGTGGAATTGGTTTGGTTCCTCCTTCCACTACCGTCATGGAATGAGAGAGATTTTCCCATGTTGATCATCTTCTAGAAGAGAGACGAAATTCCTAAAATTATTTGACCAAAAACCAAGTACAAAAACGAAAGGAATTGCCCCTTGCAACTACTGGATGTGCTCACATTTCAAGAATTCCACGTTCAACCATCATAGTGGGGAAAAAACATGCTCCCAGAGAGAATACTCGTTGGGATAGTATGGACATGCCAACAAGGATAACTACATATTAGATATGTCCACCACTTACCGAGAGGGTGGCTTAACACTTGTTCTTTATAACCTTTGCCAAACAATTTTGGAGCTCAATTTCATTACATTAGGATGTAAGACTTAGAAATTATTAAAACCATAAAGGAGCATACACAAAAATGAGTACAAGGCAAATTATTACCACCATAAAAGAGCATAATGTTGGAAACCTAATCCTCTATTGGTTGGTGTGGAATGTGAAAACCACCAAAGTCCAAGAGACCACTTGGAATATGAATCCAAGGGTCACACCAATGTACTATATATATGTATCATTGTGAATAATAGAGGCAAATAAATGTTTACCATTCATATTCTGCCTCTACCATGTATGTGTTTAACATGGTATCAGAGCCGACCAATTCTGGCCCTACTCAAATCAGCCACTAATTTTCTGGTATTTTTTGTTCATTTTGTTCCTACACTTCTAAGCTACATTCAAGCTAAATTTCCTGCCCAAATATGAGCCATTCTTTTTAATTATGTCATTTCGGCTCACTGCCCATAACGCTCCGTTAATTTGTTGTTTGTTGGTTCTTCCATTAAGATATGTAATCAAACCCTGAATTTTCTACACTTATTCGTGAGATGTTAGAACTCCGTCAACCAAACTATGTGACCTGAAAAAATGTTTCGTCACATCCTTGTCTATGTAGCTATCACGAACATTAATTTCACCACCCCTATCAGGTGTGTGACGTCCAGTCTAAAAATTCTACCCTAACACTCCACTAAGCAGGAAAACCCCTCATAAGCCAATTTCCTTAGATCGAAATTGGCAATCTTGTTTCGAAATATCTAGTTAGGCAAATGTTCTTAGCATCGATCCTTCATTTGATTCACTGGGAAGCTTAGCTCTAGTGATACGGGCAGGTTCCCATATGCATTCAAAGTATCCCATTTGTAGAGGAACTATAGATCTTCACAAGGATACATGCTCTCATCTTGGAATCGTTCTTGTCTTTTCATTTCTTGAATAACTTCTAAAGGCTGATGCATTAGGAAATTTGCAACGAATCCATGGTTAATGCATTTAAGGGAGCAACGTCCTGTTCATTGTCTTAGACCGATTACATAGAGATACTTTGCGTAGGGTGCATGTAAAGCACTTAAACTGAATGATGCTATGTTGAATTCATCATGCCTACAAATTGTGTTAGATGCATATGGTCCTAGCTGTTGGATTGACTATACGGTAAATTGTGTGGCATGGATACTCATATGTGCATACTCATTAAACAACTTTCTTTACTCTTCAAGACCGCACTTGGTACACTCCATAAAGTTCGCATATGCATTTGTAAATGTTGTGCCTTGAAGTTTTATGAGATATGTGAACACTCTCTATTATCCTATGTTTTGTTTCAAGGTTTGATCTGTGTTGATTGATTTGTTAAACGTTGATATGTTTCTTTCAATGAAGAATGGGTTTACCTTTTGTTGCTGGTCAAATTATCAATGGGTATAGGGAGATATTATTACGTTAATGTCTGAGGTGCACAGATCTTAGCATTGTTGAAGACCTTCCTATCCTTTGGCATTGTTGCATGTCCTCGTGTATGGGGAAGAATACGACTATGTGCTAAATGGTAGCTCTTGGTTTTTTACTCTCTTCCTTGGGCTCACGGTTTACAAAAATACACTTTGTGGGTGTTGAGGACTCTCATTTGACATTACAAAAGGTTGTTACGACCATGTCATTTCTTCTACATTGATTAAAGCAACCACCTGGTGTTAACTTCCCTATCCTGATATGTCATATGAGTGTGCGCCATTGAATTAAAGGTTTATATGTGTGATATATCAGTGTATCTATATTGCAATAAGTTGGGATTTTTGTAGTCTTGTTAGACTGTAGAGTCTTTATTTTTTCTTAGAAAATGGACACACTTGATGGAGTATTAAATTTATTAAATACTTTAATACACTCCATTAGTCATGGTACAACGAAAATCAACAAAGACACTCTCTCTGACATTGTGACCTCCCTACAAAATGCACAAGAAAACATTCATTTTTTGTAGTTGGAGTCTCAGTTCTAGCGAGATGAGCTTCAATAGATTTTTCATTCTAAGTTGTTTTCTGCTCAAAACAATCCTCTGTTCAAGGTTAAAACAAACACCCATCAACAACCAGAAAGTGACGAAATGAGTAAGGTTGAGGTTGACTCCCATCTTGTGCCCATTCCAACAACATTTTTGCATACAGATGTAAATGTTTGATTTGCACTTCTCCAGTCCATCATCAGAGCTTAGGAATGGCTTATCCACAACAAGCACATAATAGGTCTTGGATATGACAAGGAGGAATCCTTTCATATTCGAGATTACTTAAAGCCCATCAAGCTTCAAAGTGTCAGATTTCTTCATGACAACTCACCTTCAGTTGTTTCAGATTCTGGTCCTCTTCCATAGTAGCCACAACATGTTGTTAAATGGAAACACTGTGACCGAGTTGGCCATATAAAATATCATTGTTCTAATGTTCATCCATGCAAGCATTGTGGTTAGCGTACCAATTCTTCAAACATATGCTTAAAAAACAAGCCTCTTGGAAGAACAAAGATTCATCTTGGATGGATCACTTCTTGGCAATGGGCTTCAATAGAGAAGAATATATTTCAGTCATATGTCAGAAATTGTTCTAGAGTATTGAACAATCTTGCAGCCGGGTTTTCTCCATCATCTCACGTTGTATTTGACAGGGGGGGAAGTGATGGTCATCAACAAGCTTCAAAGCCACATCAAATGATCCTGAGCCACAAACTACCATACCAAATTCAGAGGTGTAACCAAAGACAAAGATGCCCCTGAGCATTCCTTCGGTTGATGATTAGCGTTAAACCATCACAGGTTGAGACCTCCCTTTTCAGGTTGAGGTTCTCACCTTTTATGCAGGGTGATACCTCCCTTTCAAGGTTGAATGTTTCCCTCTTCAAAACATGAGGAGCGCTTCCTCTTGCAGAAGACCTGAGGTTCATGATAGATTTGGAAGAGTTCCGGGAAGTGCACTAAGCGTTCTAGTGTTGGTGGTCATCCTTAAACCACCCCCATTATACCAACTGTTGGGCAGCAAATCCCCCCATAGCAAGGTTTTGGGGATTAAAGCCCACGTTTTGGTCAATGTAATGCAAATACCCCACAAAGTGTGGGCACGGAGCGTAAGAGTCTAGGGTTGTCCACCCTAAAATAATGTAATTCAATATAGAATGTCTCGGCTTACCCATGGTCCGCAGACCATAGGATTGTATAAATAGAGTGAGGCTCTAAGGGTAAAAAGATTTTTAGCTTGGAGAAGTAATATGGGTTTTGAAAGAGGAATTAAGCTCTGAGTCTGTAAGTCCAAGTCTTGGGTTGTAGTAGTAGGAAGAGGCTCTGCAGCTGTGTGTGCAAAGGCCTAGTAGAGTCCACATCTGTGTTCGCGGACCCCTACAGCTGAGTGCGCAGGGCAAAGTTGGGATTGTATCGGAACAGGGGATTAATAAAAGATAATTTGTTCTAAAATATTATGCATCTACTCATAGATCTGTGTGTTTATACTTCTATTGTATTTATGCATCTCTTTACAGTTTTATGATTGCGCACACTTGTTATGAATGTTGAATGGTTAATAAGATCATTGGGTACACACAAATAATTCAAGATCTATAATACAAGCATAGTAAGGATAAAGGATCTAGATAGCACCTCTTCACACTCATTACAAAGCTAGGTGGAAGTAGTCGCACAAGTTGGGAAGGTCAGATGGTTGCGTGAAGCAGCGCAAGCGCGCAGGTTGGGTTCGCGAACTTCCTAGACCTCATCAAGGTATCCCTAGGGTGCGAAAACCTGGTTCGACCACCCTCCCATACTACCTCGAGTGAGACCTCAGTCCACGCACCGCGGACTATTGCCGAAAGGGCTAGTAGTTTCGGGATTTGTTTGGCTAAATCACTACTGAACCTGGGTCAAGCCCTAATAAGCCAACAAATGGTTCCGTTGCTGGGACTGGGATCTACCTAAGGGATGTCTGATGTCGTGCCATTGGAACCCTATGAAGGAATAAATTGAAGAGTGGTTGGACAAGAAGCTTCACGAGTTCGTGACACATGAAAACAGAACTCCGCAGATATCGAAAAAGAGGTGGATGGATCGCTACATATATACGGAAATCCATGAGATCTTCTTCAAATCCTTCCCGTCTGAACTCTATAATTGGATCGCGAGGTTAGTGTCTAGTCAATTTAATGTCTTAAATTGATCTACATAAATTATCAATCCAGGTATCATAAACTGATGAAGTGTGATGCACCATATGTGCTTAGTTAACCTTTTTCTTACTTCGTTGTTTTATAGTTTATGTTGTTTTTGGGGTTTTGTTCTTGTTGGTTTCCTAAAGTGTCTAAGGAAAATGGAAATCCTATTATAAGGTCTTAAGAATACTTTTAAAGGACAAGTATGGATAGATATTTCAAGACAAGGCCTATGTCCCTAATGGTAACTTCCAAAACTTAGCACTTCAAAAGATCTTAAAACATGTTATTGATGGAATTAGTACTTAAACAAAAGTGTAAATATGCAGGTACTTCAATCAAAATAGAATGAAACAACCAAACAATGAGCTAGTGACTATGAAACCCAGTATCCTTGCTGCTGTAAAAAAAGAAAACTGAACATAAAGCAATTCAAAAATTGTAAGCAAGGGAAACTAAATCACACTACTTCAACTCATATTCTGACCCCTCACCTTTCGACTCACTCTGGCTATAGGAGGCAACCATAAACAAATTGAGTAATCAAATATCTAAAGTGTAGGAAAGTAAACTAAATCATACTACATCAAATAATATTCTGATTCCTCACTATTTGAGTTGCTTGGCTATAGGAAGGTAATCATAAACAAATGGAGTAATATGATATCTAAATTGCGTAAAATGAAACTAAGATCAAACTACACATTCATACTTCAATCCCTCACCGTTCGACTCGCTCTGGCTATAGGAGGTAACCGAAAATGACATGAGTAATCTAATCACTAACTTGCAGAAAAGTAAACTAAATCATATTACATGAAATAATATTATGATTCCTCACTATTTGAGTCGCTTGGCTATAGGAAGGTAATCATAAACAAATGGAGTAATATGATATCTAAATTGCATGAAAGTAAATGAGCAAAACAAAACTGAAAGAAATAACAATGCTGGAATTAGAACTCAGAAAATAAATTAGCAAAAGGAAAAGATGATTCCATCATGTCATTAGTCATTAAAAGGCTATGTGCATCACTAATCTACAATCAACCGGTTCAACACACTTGCACGAATTAAAATTACATGAATGAAAAATATAATCTATCAAACTTGAAAGCAATCAAATGACATAATGAAATCAAAGCAAAATTTACAAAATGAAATCTACTCTACCTTACATTCCAATATGCTCCATGACATCTACTTCACATCTCCTTCCATGTTGAGAACATCAAAGCTTTATTCAAATTCTTCAAAATTACAAAGTACAACAAAACTCTCTAAAGCTTTCAAAAGCCATCAAAGAAGAACTACAAACTCCAAGCTAAAGAACTAACTCTAACAAATGAAGGAGAGAGATCTCCTATTTATACAAAAAGATGAGAAGCCATCTCATTAATGAGAGTCCATGAATCTCTCCCTCTACCTCTAGAGTCCTTATCAAAATAGGAACTGATAAGACACATCTTCTTAGAGTTTCAATACAATTAGGAGATGTGAGACATATCCTCATGATCCTATGATTCTTTCCACTCAAATTCGAATTTGGCCTTAGAGTGCCACATAAAGGTCTTCTAGAAATCTCCTTTTGACCTACATATGTCAACAATCTCGGCCCACTTGTTAGGTATAAGCATATGCACATTATTTTCTAATTTTTAACCACAAATTCATTTTGAAAAGGCTAAAAATTAATAAAGTTTAAAAAAACATAAATGTGGCCCAATGATAATGAAAGTGGGATGAATTTGGTGACATAGTAGTGAAATGGAGGTGATATGATATACATAATAGTGAAAGTGTAATGGAAATGAATGACATTTTCAAGACCCAACATACCCCCCAACTGAAGCTATTGCATGTCCTCATGCAATATATATTACATTAACTCTTTTGATCCTTGAACTTTGCATAATGATATTTTTATTATTGTTGCAAAGTATATCTTTATTAGATTACATGATGGTTGGTTCTTGTGTGACAACCATGATTTTGTTTGTATCCAATTTATCCTTTAAGCACTTTTTGAAAAGCCATTGTATGCTCATAATAACAATGTAATAGTTAATATATGTCGGAAGTATGTGGGTTCCTGAGTATGATATGGACATGGAAAAATATGAAGATGAATGTATTCCCCTCCCAACTGATGGTATTGGCAATTTTATGAAATGAGGAAGAGAAATGTTTTTCCAACAATTATCATTCTAGTTTTTTATGGAATTCTAAAGTCAAAAAGTTAGAAAATGACATACCTTAACTTACGCTTTGGAATGGATGAGTTGTATGTGTGGTGGCTACAAAATTCTGATCATATTCTTCTTCAAGTGGCTGAACAAGAGGAGTCATGGATAAAGAGTTAAGATGAATTTTTATTGCTTCTATTAAAACTTTCTGAATCTACTCCAAAATGCTAAAAATAATAGTTTTCATGTCTTCAAAACTCACTGACACAATTCCTACTATGTGAAAAGATGTTCTGATGTCAAACATAGCAGGAAATTGTTGACTTATTGACCATTAATGGATGCCACTAGTCAACACAAGAACTCTTACCATTGATGACAATGAGAGTCAAGATGGCCAAACACATCTTGCTAAGTATGAATGAATTTGCCAATGTCGAGTCACCTAGAAGATCTGATGAACAAGGGACATTAATGTATTCCCATTGTTGGTCAGCATGAGAACTTTCCATTAAGGCATGCAAGCCTCAAAGTGTCTTTACAAGGAACTTAGACTCAAAGGACTATGGACTCAATAATTTGCATTGAAGCAGGGCTTATTTGTGGAATGAAAATGACAGGAAAGGGAATATGAAAATGGAAGAT
>APFE030717312.1:3624-20755 GCA_000404065.3 Pinus taeda
GATGTTCTGTGCAATTCTACAGGATGCTTGGCCGTGAAGGTTTGAAGTGATGGAGGAGTGATGGAATGGTAGGAAGAGATATGTGAGGTAGGGATAAGGCTGATGATGGCTCATAAGTGGAGGAATGAGATGGGAAATGGGTGTAGGGAGTATGTTGAAGGTAAAGGATGATGTCAATGAAAGGTTGGGAAATGACGTTACGTGAGGAGTGGGAGACAGAACGAAGGGAAGGTCGAGGAGATATGCTTGCATGCGTGATCGAGATGGAGGAGATGGTAATGGAACGAGAAAGAGGAGTGTAAATGAAACAAATGATTATGACTGTCACCAAACCGAAAATGCATCAATCCTAAATTACTTATGCCATGAATTCAATGAACAACAATGGAAAACAAGAAATGAAACCTATGTGAAACAATTATGAAACTAAGTATTTATAAACCCAGACATGCATCCAAACTGATATCAAGTTCTGCAAATGAGATTCAAACACTAATGACATTTAAATCCAAATAGCAGATTTTATTATGAGAATGCAGCAAAGACACATAAATATAAACAAGGGAGGTACTGGGTGCTTGAGATGGGCCCAACCCTAAGAACTACAGCCTCCCAAGAGAGATTTAGAGCTAGTGCAAAGCTGGATCCATATTTATTAACCAAGAATGAAAAGTTACATCAAAACTGTCCACAAGGAGAGCTTGAGAAAGAGCTGAAAGCAAAACTAATCCATGGCCTACAAATCGAATTACAAACTAGCTAACTAATGGCTAAAACAAAATGAATAACTACCAGCTATCTACTGACTATCAACTGGCTAACAACTAGCTGCCTAATAGCTAACCAAAATGAGGCCATAAGCTTCTTATTTATACAATTTGAGGACCCAACAGTCCTCCTAAAAGTTAGGGACTTGGCTGCCCAAGACTTGCAGTTAACAGCAGTCCAACTTGACTTGCTTGGCTGCCCTTGTGCTCATTGATTTGGTGGCCTTTGAACTCCGAGCTGATGGTGGAGAATTCGAGGTAAGGACCCATAAATGAGGGGGACACCTTCCTACAAATCCTCTAGCTTGTTCTCCCACGAATTTGGCTGCCAAGTGCTCATTAAGACCTTCAAATTTGTCTCCAAGTTGACCAACAAGGCTACACAAAGCACCCATTAGACTTGTTGGCATAATGACTAACCAAATTCACTCTATTAACATAAAAATAATAAAAAACATGCAATAAAAAAATGAGAATGGTGGACTAAGCCAAATTAGGAAGTTGAATGAGCCCAAATAATTGTACATTTTTGGGGCTCATCAGTCCAGCGACGTCTTGGTTGTCTTAGATTTCTTTCTAGACCCTCCCTTCTCCAGCTCTCTCAGGTGCTTCATGTGGTCAAATGTCTCCTGAGAGTCTGCACCATGCTGATCTATGTCCTCCTTTTTAGTTTCATGTGAAGGTGATCATGCACCATTATCAGAGCCCCACTCTGCACCACCTATCTATTTTCCTGCCTCGTTTCCTGCCTGTTCTATCCGGGCCTTCTCAATGGCCTCCTTTTTCCTATTTTTGACTAGTTGCGCCATCTTCAGCTTGGCCTCTTCCTTCTTCTTTTGTGTAGTGGACTGTAAACACAAAGTCTATGGTGGGGTGCCACTTCACCGACCATTTATCCAACATTGCATCAATGGCATCATCTATGGCTAGGTATGACAAATCGTACCACTTCTGTGCAGGGTCCTTCCATGCCTTGATTGATATCTGATGGAAGTCAAGTTTAAATTCGGCATAGCTTTACAAGTTATCATGTACCGTGGGTGAAAACCACAGCTTGCAATTGATTTCCTTCCTCATATTCATTTCCATCAAGATCCAGATGATCTTTTTGTCTCGAACGCGCTCTGCATCCCTGGTTGCCCACAAAGAAGCATACTTCACTACTTCATGAAGGTCTAGCACGATCGAGGGGAATTGGATCTCCTTTGGTAGCTCCCATACTATGACCACAATCGATAGCAATAGCCATGCATAGTGGAAGGTCTTGCTTTTCTCTTGTGCTTCGCGGCAGTTCCCCAGGAACTCTCCACATAGGTATTTTGACTAGTTAAACTGGACTCCTTCCATGCACTGCTGTACGAGTGTGACAATAGGCACCAGTACCTCATTAGTGCAACACTTCTACATCACCTTTCCTGCAAGGATTTGTGTTGTCACCTTCACAGTGGGGTCATTTATGCTAGAAATAGCATACTTGTGCGCTTCTTTGCCAGTTTGAACTTCTCTTTCATTGATTCTGTGAGCGCTAGTTCACCACCCTTGCTATGAAAGATCATAGCTAGATTTTTTCCTGTATCGACAAGTGCATTATTTGTGAATCAACATATCAATGATGGGTATTGGCTCCTTCTGCCACAGACACCCATCGTGCACCAAGCAGAGCAGATGCTTGATGACCAAACCAGTCAAGGGGTGCAGTTATAGTGCGGCACCCAGAGCAAGTTGAGTAATCCTGCCTTCTCTACTCCTCTAAGCCACTTTTATGGCTCTAGTGAAGTCATCCCTATATTCGTGTCTATGATCGGGTGTATCAACTGTTCGGTCGCCAAGTGCGGGAACTTCTCATGGTCTACCAAGTCCCAGTCTTCAAGCTTCAAAATCAGCACCCGTGCCAAACGTGGACCATCAAAAGTGATTTCATCTGGTAGCAGAGGGGTTTGTAGGGGAGACTTACTTTCATTGATGTCCTTTGGGACCTTGGATTTAGGCTTGCGCAGAGGGACATACTCCGGAAACCATGTAATAGGGTCCACACCCTGGGCTTCAACCTCCTCTATTTCCATTCCCACATCCTCATAATCCATGGGGATGTCTTCAATATCCTCCTCTTCAGCTTCTAGGTTTACAGACTTGCCTTTCTCCTGGGTAATGGGCTTTGGTGGATTTCATCTTGGTGACGCATGCATTGGTACGATGGGTTGCTTGAATTTCTTGTCTTATAGGTTTCCTTGGTTGGGGTGGGATTTGGTCTCGGCATTATCAGAGATTTAGGGACCTCTACCAATATTTCGGCCACTTCTGGGGTAGCCACTTCGGCCCCTTAGCAATTTCCTGCACACTCTCCTCGGTTTCCATTCCTTCGATGTCCATAAATTCTACGCGAATTAACACAACGCTATTCACTAGTGCTTGGGTCTCCTTTGACAATGGTTCAAAATCCAGACTCGCTATCAGATCTTCAAAGAATTCATAGTTCATGTACACCTGAAAGCGCAACAACTCAATTCTCAAAATGCTAAGTGTTTTTTGTTGGGAAACCACTTGTAATTTTTTAATTCAAATCTGACCATTCTCCCCAAAATCGGTTCATTAATGCCAGATTGGCACCATATTTTCAAGGATCTAAGCCATCACTTTCATCTTAAATGTCACCTACCACTCCATTTCACCTCACTTTGGTTGTCTTTTCATGAACAATGACTTTAACAGTCACTTTTTGGCCGACCTGTGCGATTTCTTCTTGGGTAGCACAACTCCCTCTGCGCTGCTGTGGACCAAGTGACACGTCCTTGCTTCGCATCATCTTCCAATTGTGCAACTCCCCAAACTGGGTAGTGTAGTTTATAGCCATGTGCCTTCTTTCAGCTGCCTGGAGTGCTAAGACTATGCTACTTTCATTTAGTCACATGGTCAAATCGCTAGTGTATGGTTTCAAGTGACCGTCGGTGTATGGCTTCAAGGGTTCTCCATTTAACTTGACCAACTGTATCGCTCCTCTGTCGGTAATATCCTTAATAACATAAGGCCCTAACCATTGCATCCTAAATTTCCCTGGAAACTTATCAAACTTACTATCATATAACAAAACTAGGTCATTTACCTTAAATGTGCGTAGCTTGATGTGTCTATCATGCCATGCCTTTTTGTGCTGCTTTTGGACCTGTTGGTGAAATCTAGCCAAAAATCTTTCTTCTTCGAGCTCATCTAGCTATGTGAGCTTCTCCTCCAAGGATTTTCCATCCGTCATACCTATGAGTGCTGCTATGCATAGACTAGGCACGATGTATTCCATAGGGGTTACTGCTTCCACACCATAGACGAGCCTAAAAGGGGTTTGTCCAGTCAACTTCTTGCATGTCATTTGATAAGCCCATAATACTGCAGGTATGCATAGGTCCCCATCACTTCGCTGATCATTGCAAACCTTGGTTAATGCGTTTTCGAGCACTTTGTTGAATGCTTCCATTGTTCCGTTAGCCTGTGGGTGATAAGGTGTGCTCTTTTGGTGATATACCTGAAATTCCTCTGTTAATGCGCTGATTATCTCATTTAGGAAATGCATACCTCGATCACTCATCAGGATCTTCAGGAATCCAAATTGCATCACTACATGCTCAAATAGGAACTTTGTGGTAGTCTCACCTATGCACTCTTTCACCGGTTGCGCTTCTACCCAATGAGTCAAATACTCTGTCGCAATGATAATGTACCTTGCTCCTATCTTCCCTTGTGGCTGAATGGGTCCTACAAAATCTATTGCTCACTTCTCGAAGGGTTGCAACATAATTTGTGGATTCAAAGGCATTTCATCCCTCTACGATGGCCTACCCATTCTTTGACATACACCACACGCCTTGCAATATGCTTTTGAATCCTAATGAAGGGTTGGCCACCACAACCCTGCACGTAGAATCTTTTGCGTGGCTGCTCTCCCTGCATAATGTCCTCCTATGACACCCCATGATTGTTTTCAAGGATGTTGCTTCTTTCGAACTTAGGTACATACCATTGTAGTATCTCATCAGCCCCCATCTTGTATAGATGACCCATAATGACAAAGAAATTGGTCACGCACACCACTAATTCCTTATTGTGTTGGACACTGTATCCTTTCGGTGTAGTTATTATTGTTAGGAAGTGGATTATATCCTCAACATGACCATCTGTGACACGAACTACAATAGCTGCATGTCAGGCAATCCATATTCCATGTTAGTAGGTTCCTCCCCTATTTCGATGTGCGATAGATGGTCTAATCCCATGTTCAATTGTCCAGGCTTCACAACAACTTCAAAATCATACTCCTGGAACAATAAGAGCCATATGTAGATTATCCCCCCCAACGCAGGCTTATTGACCAGGTAATTCAGCATGGAGTGATCTGTATACATCTTAAAATGGCCTCCTAGCAAGTAGTTTCAATACATCTAGAGTGCGCACACCATAGCTAGCCCCTCACACTCAGTGGTGGAATAGTTCTTCTTTGCTTTGGATAATCTGCGGCTTGTGAATGTGATAGGATGGTCCAAGCCTTCTCCACTAGCTTGTGCCATTACTACTCCCAGCGCTATTCATGACGCATTGACATGCACATGAAATTATTGCTTCCAGTCCAAGAAGACTAGAATCGACGCGGTAACCATATTTTCTTTCAATATATCAAAGCTCTTCTTATAGTCATTGTTCCAGCAGAATGTGACATCATTCTTCAACGATTTCTCCATAGGTGCGGTGATTTGGGCATAGCTTTTAATAAAATTTCTATAATATCATGTATGTCCTAGAGTAGCGCGCAATTGCTTCACACTCTGTGGTGTTTCCAAGTTCAGTATCACCGCAATGTTCGCGGGGTCTACCATCAATCCTTGTCTACAAACCACATGCCCCAATAGGTTACCAAATGGAACACAAAACATACACTTCTTGAGATTGAGCATGATATTATATCTTCGACAGGTATCCAACATCAGGCAAAAGCTTGCTATATGGTGCTTAACCAACCCAAATATAGTCAAGTCATCAAAATATACCTCCAGGGACTTATTCATAAATTCCTTGAATGTCGCAACAACGACACACGAAAATATTACAGGCACATTCTTCAATCCAAATGACATTACAGTGTATTCAAAACAACCCCACTCAGTTGCGAAGGTTGTCTTGCTCCTATCCTTTGACACGATTTTGATTTGGTGGTACCCAGAGAACCCATTAGTGAAGGAGTATGCTTCCTAGCCACCTACATTGTCAAACACTTCATCCATGAACAGATTCGGGAAAGGATCATGCATGCAAGTGTCATTCAATTTTCTGAGATCCATGCATATCCTTATCTCATCCTTCTTCTTCTTCTCTTACACCACCATTGGGCTTACCCGATCAGATTCTTCCACAAGCTCAATGATTCCTTCCATGAGCATCTTGTCAAGCTCTAGGAAGAGCTTCTCCTTATATTTTGGATTGAGATGGTAAGGTATTTTCTTAACTGGCTTTGTGTCGGGCTTTAACATGATCTTCATCATTCCTAGGTCCCCAAATATTCCTTTCAGATCTGTAAACTAGGTAGGGGATAAGTCCTGGTATTCATGGAGCAATTCAGTGACCTTATCCACTATCACATCATTCCAGTAGTCTCCAATCTTCGTGAAATTGGGTTCTTCCTTCGTACCAATGTTCACTTGTTTTGTTTTCAATGACACAGTTATATCAGGGTTCTTAACCTGCGGTCCTTAAACCTCACGATGACCTTTTGTTTTCGAAATGTTAATCTTCCGCAGATCCTTGTCCTCTTCTTCAATAGTTACATTATAAAATTATAGCGTGCAACTTAGTTGAGTAGCCCATTCAAGCTGAGTCAGGTCTAAAGGATCCTGCGGTATCCTAAAGATTATTGCTTTCACTTCTTGTAGCACTTCATCAATATTGTCAAACCCATCCTCAAAAATGAATGTCATCATGAATCCTTCGCGTAGTATATCCCATTCACCTATACCATAGCAGATCTCGGGTTCTATATACCAGTTCTTTGGGATAACATCCAAGGTATGACAGAATAGGTGCACCCACTTAGGTTGGGGCTTTTCTCCGTAAGCCTGGGTCCATTTGGCCAGATGCGCACGTCAACCTTTCTACCCATCATACTTGTCCGTCAGCCACATCTTATGCTTCCTAAATCATGTTCTCATTATCCTCCTACATTCTCGCTAGTCATCAAAGCTCCTTTGTGCGTACCCCACCATCTTGCGGGCGTAGCGCGCAGTGCCCAATCCAAGGCCTAGAAGCGCTACTTTTCTGGTACCTCCCTTTCAAATGCATCCAAAAATATATCTACCTCATTCAAAACATCATATGTAGGAAGATTTATTATCTCTTATGATACAAAATGTAGTAACCAGGTCATCATGTTACAATTCAGCGTAATTACTTCATGTAACCAATTTTGCCAGCATTCTATTTCTTCGTCGAAGTCTGAAGTGTAGGATTTCTCGTGAATCCATGTAATCCATCCATCTGCGATGGTATTCACCAAATATTGGTCTCATTTTTTTATCTTATAGATACAGTCTAGGTCATCATCACTCTCATAATCGCAGACAAGTTTAGTATAGTGTGATCCTTCAGCAGGATTGACAGGTACTATTACTTGCAACGATTTCTTCTCAAACATCATCTTTCATTTCTTCAAATTGATTATCCCGTTCATGTCAGTAGCCTAGCCAATTCCTAGGAGCGTAGGATAGGGATTTTTTTCATCTACTATCTCTATTACTTCAAAATTAGCTAGCACACTCGCTCCTTCAATATCCACGATCACCCCCTACAGCCGCCCCATAGGGATGGTCTTCTACTGATTCACCATCCTTAGCTGAATCACAGAACATTGCAATGCAGGTCTCCCCATTCGCTCCCAAGTTTGTTTTGGTAGGACATTCGCATCTGACCCCAGGTCCAAAATGACCTGATCCATTTCATACTCTCGTATTTGTGCAGTCAGTCTCATATCCGTCCCATCCTTGTTTTATGCTTGCCAATCTTTCATACTACGTGTGATTCACTTTGAGCGGTTCGAGTGCATCTATTAATGAGTTCTTGTAACCCTTTCAAAAATTTACTATCACGCAGTAACTTCATATACGTTTCTAGGAAAGTCGTGAGCATAGAGGGGTCCATCTCTTGCTCAGGCTTATCCTTGATTCTTAGGTTGGAGGCCTCAGCGAAGCTCTTCTTAGCTTCCATGAAGGCTTCATGAACGTGCTCCAATTTGAACTAAACTTCTTTTTCTAGGTCTTTATGAAGCCACGTACTGTCTTTTAGTTGTCTCGCCTTGTCATCTCCTGTTGCAATGCCACTTCTGAGCACTATATTTACGTTTGGATCTTCCTCGCGCAGCTCAAACCTCATCATCTACAAGTTCTGAGTCAGTGGAGGTGGTAGCACCGCTTTTTTGCTTATCCTAGCTATCAACATAGGACAATCTTCCATTTCATGATCAAACAGTGTGTAATACTTGCATGAGGGACACGTTGGATTAGTGAAATCATGGGCATAATGTCCTAGTCCTCTGAAATTGTAGCAAATCAAATTTCCTTAACCTCTACTAGGTGCTTCTCTGCCTCAACCTCTTTTGTTCTCCTCAAATCCTGTCCACTCCATCCCTTTGATTCGGTCAAGGGGCCGTGTTTTGACCTGAACCCTAAAGGCAAGAGTTTTATCCATCATCAGTTCATATCTCCTACAAGTAAGCTCATCATGACCTATCAACCTACAAAATTTGCAGAACAACTGTTGCGGTTCTTGTACATACTTCTGTAGCAAGTGAGAGTTATATGCGCCATGCTTTCCGACTACCTAATAGATAACACACCATAATGCAGGCCCTGCTCTAAGTCCTGCTTGAGCTTTTGGCCTTAAAGGCACGAGTCCTCCTCCTACAATGTAGTTTGTAGAGATCGAGCAATGTCTTTGTCATGACCCCGTCTCTTGCATTTCAAGCACTATACCTCCTCACATACCTCTGGTTAAATTGTTCTATCCTGCTTCAAACTTTGCATTTCAAGGCATGGGTTCTTCAGCTGTGCATGGATCTATTGAAATCCTAGATTAGTATCTTGCATCGAAGTCTCATGTAGTCTCATGGCAATCTCCAAGGCCTTTGCCTGAGTTGTTATCTTTTGTTGTGATAGCGCACTCCTTAAGTGTGGTAGTAGTGAAGCCACAAACCACTTGTGATGATGTCCATCTGTCAAATTCATGGTTTCTTCATAGATTATGCATTTCAACCTCTGATCTAGTTCTCAAGGCATCTCGCCTAGTTGCATTGCAATCTCTTTGAATTCCACAATCGACTGCACCTCAAATTTAGGCCTACTAAATTCCCTTTTTAGTGTTGCCTGGATGTCTGCTACTCCAACATTCAGGTTATCATTAGAGTAATTAATATACTAGGTTAGCACGTGATCTTGCAGTGCACTAATTAATGTCGCCTTCTTTATATGATCATTTGTAACACCTTGAGCTTCCCATACAACCCTCACAACGAACCAAAATTGGTCCAAGTCCTCATTTCCAAAGCCTTTGAACAAAGGAAACTTCACTCTATTTGCCATACTGAACTCCAATGGAGGTGGAGGTGGTACAAGTGAAGTTGGAGGTGAGGGTGATGAAGTTGGAGGTGGTGTGGGTGGAGGTGGTATTCACGGGAATCCTTGTCTTATTAACTGAATAACACTTTGCAGAGAAACCTTCACTATCCCTTATTCGTCACTTTGCAGAGGTGAAATCAAAGGGCTATACTCCGGACCCTTTTTTCCTTCGTTCTTGTATGTTTTTCCGCTTTGCGTAGTCCAGAACATCAAGGTAGCTGCATAGCCCGTTTTTCACACAACGCCATTTTAATCCAAGTATTAAAAGATTTTACATACTTACCTCATGGTCCCTTGGAAAAGCGTCGCTTCGACTCACTATAACTGACTGAGGTGTCAACCGTGAATTCAGTCACAAATCCTCCTATGACACGATTGAGCCAATGATCGACAATGCAGGAAATCTTATCCTTCGATGCTTCCAACCATCGTACTAGCTCCGGGGTCCACACAAAGTGACCATCAAGTTTCCACCTTCCTTGGTTATCTGCTAGCTTTGCAATCCACTCGTATAGATTGATAGGGAAGGAGCAGAAAAAGATCTCGTGGATCTCTGTATATAGGTATATTTCCAACAACTATTCTTTTGTCAGTGGCAGGTTTCTATTCTCTTATGCCACGAATTCATGGATTTTTCTATCCAACCAGTCTCCAATCTCCTTCTTAGTCAGATTCCAATGTTACGAGATCACACATCTCTTATGTAGATTCCAGTCCTAGCAACAGAACCATTTGTTGGCTTGAGGGGGCCTGACCCAGGTTCAGCATTAATTAGCCAAACAAATCCCTACACTATTGGCCCTTTCAGCATCAACCTGCGAAGCGTGGAATGAAGTCTCACCCGAAGCAGTATGGGGGAATGTTGGAACCATGTTTTTTCACCCTGAGATGGTTGTGATGTTGTTTGATTCCTTCTAACCCTGTCTTCGCGTAGGTGATCTCGCTCCAGGGCTTCTAAGGAAAATCCTCTATTCTGGCTTTCAATACCTTTGCGAAAGTATATGATTGACCTTCACGCAGCCCTAGCCTGTGGCTCAGGCACTTTTGTGCTGTTATGGTAGCATGCTGTGTAGATTCCTCAATTATCCTAAGTGATTTTCTTATCTTGTTGAATACTTAAAGTTATCACCGCATAATCAGATATTCATAACTGCATTTAATTATTCAATGTAATTGCATTCATTCGCGCATCATATGAGCATGATAAAGGAAATTCATACATAATATATTCAAACCTGTCAATAAAACAAAGACACAAAATTGCAGAATAACTCCTTTTATTAATATCTCCCAAGTGTTTATAGACTCTGTCTACCCTGCGCGCACAACTGCAGGGGTCTGTGCACTCAGCTACAGACTTCTACCCTAGGCATCTGTGCACTCAGCTGTAGAGCTTCTATCTACACTACAACCCTAGATTTAGACTTATTGCTCTAAGGCTATGACTCTCTTACATCTTGTGTCTCTCAAACTACTTAGAGCTTAGCTCTTTTTATACAATCCCATTGTTTGCAGACCATCGGTAGATCTCTTACAACAAAATTTACTTTACAAAACTAAGGGTGGACTACCCTTTTTGACGCATAACACCTTCACATTCCGCAACCTCAAAATGAGGATTCTTTACAATAATATTATAAAAATTTACTTAAACATGGGCTTTTAGCCCCAAAAATTCCCTTGGGGGATCCCGCTCCCAACATACTCATAAAGGAATCTCAACTCAAATCGTGTGGAGTGGTCCTAGAATGTTGACTAGACTTTACGTGATCCCTCCCGAATTTACCCAATTTACAATCTCTCTAGGGTAAATATGAGATAAGTGTCACACTTATGATATGACCCAACCTCCAGGATCTAGTTATGGAAGTAGGGCCGACACACCAAAAAATTAATGAAATCCCTTAGGGACCAAAAACCACTTAGGAGCCTACAAACTGCCCCAGATGGTCATTCCTTGAGCTAGAGATCTTTCCATAGGGGAAACTCACCAAGCACATCCACAACACAACATTAGTGTAGTTATGTGGCCCCAACCGTACACATAGGCCTACTTCCATGTAGTTATGATTGAAATTCCTAAGATTAGTGCCAATAGTCCTGAGATCAAGGCACCTTTCCAGGCTAGCCTCTAGACCACAACCCAAAACTTCCTAGAATCCTAAATGCTAACCATTCAAAACTTGAAGAAGACCTTGACTAGATTAGGCATAACACACAATAGACATTTTGTCAAACATATGGTAAACATGGAAACTACAAGTCATGAATGCATATCTGATCATAAGGGTATGAACTCTGTATGAGAATCACCAAGAAATATCAATTCCCTCTCAAGCCAGCTACAACAACACTTGTTAGCCCATGCATTCATTAACCATTCATTAACTTATACAATCATGAACAATAGCTATAACTAGATCACATCATAGAACCATGAAAACAACCAACATGCAACCAGAATAGGAACCATGACAAATATGCCATATAATCAACATAATAACAAGTAAAATTACTCATTAAGCACATAGATAAAATAAATCTTATTAACATATACAAAATCCAACCAAGTCAGGGACTTCCACGTACCACCCAACTGTAGATGGGGCTGAACCAAATCTTTCTTTCATCCAATCACCCCCGTGCCATATTCCAAGCATGAATGTGGGATCTCATGGGATAAATCAAGAGATAATCAAATAGGGAATCTAGAGGTTAAACAATGTCCAACCTCAAGGTATCAAGATCTCACCTAAACTAGTCGTGAGATCACAAAACCAAACCAAACTTGGATGCCTTAGAATTCCTCCATCATACCTTGAGGAATTATCTTGTATCCACCCAATTTTTTAGGGAACCCCAAAGAAAACCATCTCCACCCACTTTTTGAAGGCTTCTTAGAGAAAACCATCTCCACCCCGAACCCTTGGGATTTTCCTAAGACCACCTCACCCGATTCCAAAACCTTTTAGAAATCCAAAAGTAAATAAAGGATAAATCCCAACACCATGGCTATCCAGGAAATGGGAATACAAGGCATAAACCACTATCAATTTAGACAAATCCCATGCCTATGACAATAAACATAGTAAATAAACCAATGCATGCACCATGCATTTGCATCCCAACAAGGAAATCACACATGCAACTTGTTACATGCAATATCTTCCTACTGAAGATGTTGATCCAACCTTCTTCTTTCTTCCCTTTTGTTACTTTAGTCATCCTTTTCCTTCCTTTTTATTTCCTTTACTTGCTTTTCCAAGTTCTTGTTCTCTCTCATTTGCTACACCTACTCAAAAGCCGACGAAAAAGTTATCAATTATTTATCAAGCATGTTTTTATCATTGATGTCTCCTTTTTCTTCACTTCCCTTCATTTTTCTTCTAATTTCCCATGCATGAAAATTTGTGTCTCTTCACCTTTCTTTTCTCATATTTTCCTTTAGTTCCCATAATTAAATGCCAATTATTTCCTCTTTTCCTTTTCCCATGCCTTTGCCAATTTCCATAGCCATTATTGAACCACAAGAGATACCCATTAGAGTGTTTACCTAACATGCATCTTGGAATATGTGTCTCATGACCTCGATATTATTTTTATTTACATGGAATCTTAACCCGGGGTTGTTATAAACCCCTCCCCCTTGGGGAACACTATCCTCAGTGTTCTATGACACTTATGACTACAAAAACATATTGCTTATGGAGCTTTATAACACAACTCATTGTAGTATTTGCAAAGACAACTATTAAAAACATGACAAACATATCTCTTATGGATGTTTATAAACCCAGCTCAATTCAGTATTTACATTGACAACACATGTACATATACACATTTGCTTCAACCAAAAAATAAACATATTGTTTATGGAACTATAAACATAACTCGATACAATATTTACCATGATATAAACATATATACATATGCAAATTTTCTTTAACCAACAAATAAAAGGATACGATGCCCGCATAAGTGACAAGGTAGTCTAGAGGCTCATAGTCTGCATCAAATTTCAAATGTATATATACATGCATATATACATATATAAACATCAACATATTCATGATTACAACATAATTACCAATTGTCATAAGGTCAACTAGGTTAAGAGAACTCCTTTTATCCGTGCACATCATGCACACCATTGAGAGAAACAGTTCCTGACATAGCCAAGGCATATGATGCCTCAAATCCATTTACTTTACCTTTCTTGTTACCTTTCCACTAGTAGAAAAATGATGAAATTAGTGACTAGGTGACTAAAAAAGTTAGTCACCACAATTATTTCTAGTGAATTACTACTAAATTTGAGAAATTTTAAGTGAATGACCTAAAAATGACTAACTTAAAAGACTAATTTAGTCTAGGGATAAAATATATGACTAGATAATAAGTGACTAACTTAAATGACTAATTTAGTCTAGGATTAAAATATATGACTACATAATAAGTGACAAATTAATAATGGTTAATGTAAGTGACTATTATAATACAAGAATAAAAATATGACCAAATAACAAGTACAACAAGGATATGAATTGGTCATTTATGTTAGTAATTTTTAATTATGTCACTCTAGAAATGGAAAATTGCAATTTTGATACTGAAGTGTTACATTTCACTACAGGGGTCTCTGAATCCATTTGTAATATTAAAATTTAGAGAAAAAGGGGTCTCTGAATCCATATACAATGTTAAAATTATGAATACCCTTTTCTCTCTAAAGTTTAACACTACAGATGGATTCAAAGATCCACTTCTTTGAATCCATTTGCAGTGTTAAATTTGGAGACAAAGGGGTCTCTGAGTCCATATGCAGTGTTAAAATTTAGAGACCCTTGTTTGCAATGTTAAAATTTAGGTAGATGCATTCAAGGAGGGGTCCATGAATCCATCTATAATGCTAAAATTATAACACTTTTATACAATCGCTACTAAACCAACATAGAAGTTGCTATTAAAATGATTAAGCACAAGAAATATTAACATACTCAATATCCTTGTCATAAATAAAAAAATAACACACACACACACACACACACACACACACATATATATATGGGGTTCTTCTCAATGACTATCATGATCACCATATTTTCACTCTAATTTGGTTTTTAACAATTAAATATATAAATATACATAAAATGAGAAAATGCGTGTATCAATGTGGAATAAACACTTGAATCTAGGAAATTGATCCTTTTTTACTATTAACATATGGGGTTAGTGAAACTATAACAAAGCCCTCTTTGTTTCCTTCCCTCCATATTTTTTTAGTGATCACAAATTTATTTTAATTTTCATCTTAATTTTCCATCTACATGTTTACATTTATTTTTCATTCTACACATTTACATTTATTTTTCATTTTAAATTTCCCTCTGCACATCCATAGAGGTCTAGGTCGGTCACTTCCATCAAGCATTTGGTGGGTTGTTCGAACAATAAGGGATAATTGTGGCATCTTTGAAGGTGGTTGGACTCTGACAGCTTAGGATTTAGGGGAGAATGGAACTTGGGGCTTGTTTAAAGATAAAAAAACTCATTTCTTAGCTTTGGAAGGCCTGATCACTATAAAATTGTGTGTTCCCAATTCAAACTTTCCACGATAACGTTTACAAATCCTTCTGCACTGCTTGGTACTTGGTTTTACTTATCCACGGGTATTTTGGTTTTCCTGTAATGGGAATTCTAATTATTTGGCTGGTAGTTGTTACTTTTGGAGAGCTTAATGTTTACCAACACTCTGTGGTGCTTTGGTAACGTGGCATTGAGATGGGGCACAAAGACTACTTGAGCTAGATAGGGAAGTAAAATAAGCATAAGAACTGGAGGACATAGATAACAAGAGACAACAAGATAAGGAAGGATGCAATCCCTGGCCCTAGAATTTAGGGTAAGAGCATATTTATAAGAAGAACTAGTTATGTAGGGAACCAATTAGAGAGAAAAACCACGATGAAAATAACATATAGGTTGTGCACCAAAAAAGGAAGTAAAAGGACACAATAATAGTCTCGATCTGGGAATGAACTGATGTGGGATCAAATGAATAAACTACATATCCCAGAGTGGTGGTCCTTCCCAGGTCATATTCTGAATATTCATTCGTGGATTTTGGTCTCGATCTGGGAACAAACTGCTGTTGGATCAAATGAATAAACTACACATCCCAGAGAGGTGATCCTTCCTTGACCCTATTATGAATATTTATTCATGGACTCTGAGTCATGGAAGGCTCCTCCTAGACCGAGATGAGGGGTTGGGGTTCTATTGGTATGATGGAAGCTGGGAGTTTGCGGAAGTGAAGGAATTCACTGTACCTTATGGCATGGTGCAGGGAAAACCTTTACCTGGGAATTAGGCTCAAATACGTTATTATGAAAACTTTAACTAAAGCATGGCAAAAGTGCCCCTCCTCTTGTTGTGTCTCTTCCCTCTAGTGAGCTTCTCCTGGGTAAGGTACTCCCATTTCAAATTCACTTTTCTTCTACTCTCTAAAAGTTTTTCCATTCTATAATATCAACATGGACTCTCAACGTGATTGGATGTAGATTATTGCCTAATAAATTAGGCTTGCATATTCATCATAACTGCAAATTGCATAGCCACTACCATGGCCCTATACCCACACCGGAAATTCATTTCCTAATGCATGTAGGCATTTAGTGTGAAAAGGAACTTCTCTACTCATGTCTACAGCTCCCACCACTACCTTACACACTAGGACTTTTACTATTGTAGCTTCTTCGATAGAGGAAAATAATGACTTTAGACAACTTATTTGCATATTTGTACATAATGTCTTCCTTCCATAATCAAGGTTAACATTCTATCTACTAAACTAATACTAGTTATGAATTTTAAGTTTTGAGCCTTCGAACACCACTATATACTAGTGCTTGTATTTATTTGAATATAGAATGGGAGAACATATAAGGTGCCCTAGCATGTACATTGTCGCAAATCAAGCCATATTATATTGTACAGTTGCCAAGAGGTCATTTTTATTCACAATATGTTCCTAAGATGGTGTTGCAATGATCATTGGCCAATTAAATTCATTCAATGTTAGTCTGTTTTTGTTATGACCAAAGGGTGGAAGGATACTATCCCATAAACAACATGGCTCAACATTATAGACAAGTATTTGTTGGAAAGTAATGTCACAAAAAAGAAACAAAAAAACACATTTTACTCCCTTTTTTTCTCTTAGGAAATGGCCTTTGTTTATATGTAGTATTTGGCACAAGAATTTTCAATTTTTTATTTTGATTCATACTAAAACTATGAATGGACTGGGAACAAGTACCGAGTGGTCATTTCCAATCTAGAACGCATGTTTTCAAGGCTTTATATATATTTTTAATTCAATATTGAGCAAGCGGTTCTATGATTATGGCTTGAAGGATTGTTTTTACATTAATCCTCTATATTTATGCTTGGTATTTGTCAGAGACATCAAGATTTCTGATGTCCCTTTTACTATTAGGTTAGAGGTAGGTTCGTTTTCCTTTATTGGGAATTGAGTGGTTCCCTAACCTCTTAATTCCTCCATCTAGACTGAAGGTGCCTAGCTCTTAGAGGTGTTAGGGCATGGACTTAAGATCTTATGAATACTTCCTCTAACAAATTCCATCAGGTATATCACTTCCTTCCTTCCTTATGTTCCTTCTGCAATTCTGCTGGTGGCAGTAGGTGACAGGGAGAGACCTA
>APFE030717321.1:0-19929 GCA_000404065.3 Pinus taeda
AAAAAAAAAAAAACTATGCCAAATATGAAATGTCATCTTTGTATAAAAATATCATCCATTATCTCTTATTCTTGAGGTGTCCACTAGGACTGGATAAGTCTAAATACCGAACGTTGAGACTGCAAAATCAAAATTTTATCATATCTAATGGCCAACTCTACTGGAAGGACCCTGTCGGGATTCTGTTGTTGTGCTTGTAGAAGGAGAGACCCACAAGGTGATTGAAGAATTTCATGGAGGGTTTTGTGGATTTCATTACAGTTGGAAGACCATTGCTCACAAAATCCTCAAAGTCAGATTCTACTGGCCCACAATTTATGGATAAGTCCATTCACAAGTCTGGGCATGTTAGAAGTGCCAAGTCTGCTGAAAAGAAAAAATTATCCCCTCTTCCCTTGATCCCAACAAATGTGGAAGAACCTTTTAGACAATGGGGACTAGATTTCATAGGCGAGATAAACCTGCCTTCCAGTGCCCAACATAAATGAATATTAACTGCCACCGATTATTTCACGAAGTGGGTAGAGGCCATCCCAGCCCAGAATGCTACTGATTTCATGGTGATCAAGTTTAAGGAAGAAAACATCTTATCACATTTTGGCTTCCCTACCAAGATCATCACAGACAATGCTCAAGATTTTAAGTACACTAAATTCATCAATTTCTATCAGAGGTTTCATATCATAATCAAACACTCCACTACGTCCTTTCCTCAAGGGAATGGTTTAGCCGAATCCTCAAATAAAATGGTAGTGAGAGTGCTAAATAAAACCATCACATAGAATTAGAGAAACTGGGACACTCAGTTGAAGTTCTCTCTCCAGGCTAACCGAATGACTCCTAAACAATCCACTAGAAAGTCACCGTTTGAGCTGGTATATGGTAAGGCAGAAATCTTCCCAATCCAATTGGCAATGCCAGTGGAAACATTGCTGTGAGAAGCATAAGAAGAACCAAATGCCATGACCCAAAGGATAAACCAACTAGTTGAACTTCACGAGGACAGGGAACAAGTAGGGACAAAATTGGTAAACTATCAGTAGATAATGAAATCTTTGTTCAACAAGAAAGCCAAAGATCGACCTTTACAGTCGAGGAATTTGGTCCTATGATGGGATGTCATAAGGGAATACAAAGGAAAACACGAGAAATTTGACCCACTATGGTTTGGCCCCTTCAAAATTTCAAAAGGCAAAGGAAATAATACGTACCTGCTTGAGAATTTGGAAAGAGAATCATTGGAACTACTAGTCAATGGTCAATTCCTCAAACTCTATTTACAGAATTAAAGGTACTCCTATCTCACACATTGTAAATATCAATGTGTATGTTGTAAATATCCTCTACAATTTCCGATTTTCTATTAAAATGTTCACTTCTATAAAAAAAAAAAGTGCTTGTTGAATAAAACTCCATGCCCAAGAAAGAAATTACCAAACTACGGGTTCTTGATGCATTGGAATCCAATGCCTCGTCTCTAGGTGGAGCCAATGTTATCTCCATATCACACTAAGTCCTCTATCAAGATAAGAGATGAGATGTTGTTCTCTAAAGGTTGCAAGAGAGGTTTGTATCAGGCACCTTAACACATAAAGAAGTATAACATGTCTGCATGGGAAGAGGCTAGTGGCGAAACTTTGTGTGATGATCAAAGGTTCAGACTAATGGTTCAAAGTGGATCAAGGCTTATAAACCATGCAACTTAATGCCTAGGTCACCCATGATATGAATCTGCTGACACCTAACCACAACTCTGGTAGCGCACATACAATAGTGTTAACACAACAGCAGGCCCCTGACGTTGAATGTTTAGCACTCATTGAATGGTCGTAATTCATTCCAACACCCGATGAAGGTTGCTTCCAATCAATGTTACGATGTGTCATAATAGGTACGAACCACCCAATAGGTGGTTTCTTCATATGCTCTCTCCAACGTGTAGACATCAAGTATAGCGATAAAGGATAAGTAAAAGGTGAAATGATAAATTCCCTGCCTCTCTCAATAATCTTGTCCCCTATCCTCCCAAGCCAATCTGTAACCGTCGCATGTCTCCCTCTCCTGCCTCCATCTCCCGCCACCTAGACATATGTCCTTTTCCTTTGCATAAAATACGTAAGACCCTAAAGGTATCACCCAACAATGATCTTTCAGCCCAGTCAAAGAGCCTCTCACCTAGACAGCAGCGCAAGATTCCTCTGTACACTCTCCCAAAGGTCACAGACACCCTCCCGATTCGTTTTCATTCCCCCTATAGGCTCCAGGTAACTTGACACCCCAACCTCATTGTTTGCTTTCTTTTGTTTTATTCAAAAGGATGAAGCATGTGATGCCTGCAACACCTAACACCCATGAGTTCAAAAGCATTGGTGTCGAGCTTTTAATGAACACTGAAGCTCAAATTGCTGATCATTTATGTACCTTTCCTCTCACAGGCCTCAGTTATGAAATATTCGCAGACCATGTGAAGAATGAGGACCCATTTAGGTTCGTGGCTTCTCGATTGTACTATCAAATTGCCCCTCTAGTCCATCACCTCCCTTAATTTGTAACTTGGCTAGCGGACTCTTATTAAAGTGAGAAAAACTACTTTTTTTCTACTTAAAGTGTGGTAATCCTCAAGATAACCCCCCTTTCAATTCAAAGAGTTCTCAATTTTCCTGCATCTACCACTATGTGCACATTCATTGATGCAACCTTAGTTGGTTATTTCACAACACTTCCAACGAGAGAAAAACAAGCATTCCTAGAGAAAATTCTCGCTCCAGAGGTAAAAACCCTAGCTCCAGACATTCAATTCCCATTAACTCTATTTAAGACCTTTGTTCAACCAGTCTTAGCTGCTATCACTTGTCTATTGGGTGGAGACACCGCACTACAATTAAGCAAGGTGGCCCTAGGGTGTTTTCATAAGATGAAGCAACTTGGATGCCAACTGAACATCCCAGAATACCTCCCGACCTCCATTCGCTTCCAATTCAGCTATTTGAGATTCTCCTCCTACTTCCTCTACTACTCACTTCTATTTTACTTATTCCTCTATGCACATATTGAATATTTCCAATGTCTCCACCTAGATTTATTTTCCCCCAAATAACGAAAGAAATTCAGTCTTTGACTGGAATATCTCTGTAAGGAAGAAGCCCAGTTTATGTGGATACTCTTTGTTGTATCTCCCAGAGACAACCTTGGATTCCTTCAAGACCGGTGCCTAGGAACATATAAAATGGTGTGTCTCAAATGATTTACAAGATACTGGAGAAAACATTGATGATATATACATACATATGTACATAGGAAATAGATTGGTTCATTAATCCAAATAAATAAAACATGGATTTCTAGTACTTATTCACATGTTCAGATCTCATAAATAAGCATAAAAATAGCGGAGGCCAAGAGATTCAAGGTATTACAACTAATAATATTTTGTAGAGTGTGTGAGAGAGGAAAATAGAGAAGAGTAACTCGTCACATAGAGCATAAGGCTTCAATATTTCTATATTTAACACATACAACTTGAGACATTAAGGATTTTTATGCTTATTTGGGCTACAAACAAAAATAATGAATGAAGGGGGAGTTCAGAGCTATGATTCATGTGTTGTGGATTTAAAGATCTAATCTCAATATTCCTCATAGGCATATACATAAACAATTTTCAGACTAATGAATCTCTAACACAGTTAGAGGCATTTTCATTAACATATAGATACTAATGAATTTGTGAAGGAGCTTGAAACACATCTTGCAACAATAATTACATGAATTCAGAGAAGAAGCATGGACATAAAAATGAGTTAAACAAAGGCGAACACGTACTGTAATCCTTTGAAGAGGGAATCACCATGGTTTCCTTGATATTCTGAAAAGATATGTATTACAAAGGACATACAATCTAAACATATAACATGTAGTGTTTTCTCTAGAATTTCTTAACCTCAACTAAGTCTTGGTTTCCCCTATTTATCAGAGGGGAGCAACGAGCTACATTACAACAAACATATCTATCTCTAGACTCAGTTGTCAAGTCAACTAGCTATATCAGTCCTGAATGGCTCTATTGCCCAAAAATATTATTACATGAAAATAAATGCCTCCTTGAAGGGAAGGCATGTTATAATCACACAACTCAGTCAATAACCAGACAGACAAGTAAATGTAAATCTTTGTGCCCCATCCTGTGATCACATCGGCCTTAGGATGTAATTTTTTCATGGTATGACCCTTTGTGTTCTTCAACTGACCCCGTCGCTTCTTCCTTTACTGCTAAGGTGCCTTGATCTAATGAAATGGGGGTTGGGTCGTCTGTGGGTGCTTGCTATTGCAGTCGCATGTTGTGTAGAGGGACGAGGCTCCATACTAAGCCTTTAACTTTTCTGAGTCCCTGGTAACTCCCCCTTTCTTTGCCATGCTCCATTAAGGTCCGTGGCTGCCAGCTCATCTGCCCATTAAAACTTTGTACTACGCTTATCAATGCATTGATGTGGTAGGTGAGAAGCATTCCATGAAACAACACAGGTGCATGCTTTTTCTCTGAAACTGGTGAAAGAAGGCGTTTTCAATTTCCCATTAGCCACCTGCATCATAGTCCCTTTTATATGGATTTATTTATATAATTGAGGGCCTTGACCAAGCGCTTAGCCCTATGGGCACTAAGGCTCTCAATTGTCATGCGGGGGAGCCTTTTCCTTTATAACCTGAAGTGCCATTGTTTTCCCTTTGAACCACATTAGCCAATATCCTAGACATGAAATCCCTATACAATAAAAAACATAACCTATCGCATCCTAGGGGTACGCAATCACAGCTAGGGAGAAAACACAGTAGAAGAGAATATTTACATTGCACGATCACCGATCGTCGATTGCAATGAACCTCCTGATGTTGTCACTGCAATGTGTCTCCCTGTGAGTGGTGACACGTGGCATCTGGAAACAACCCCATAGGACCCCTAAAAATGCCAGAAATGAGTGACACATGTTGACTCGCCACATTATTCTCCATACACACCATGTCACTGGTGATGTCACCTACCATATCAGCGTGGTGGGCCAATCAGAGGCTGCGAAGCGGCCCCTAGAGGAGAGAGAAAGTGGCCCGCCCGACCTTTTTTTTGCAGGCATTACCTTTGTATTTGAAATTTGATCGTCTCTAGTGATTTTGTTCTATATTGCAATATCAGTGATTTTCAACAGTTTGTGACTACAACCTCCACCGATCATGGATGCCACGTGGAAGAGAGAGAAAGGGGAGGCTCGACCCTTGATTTTTCAGCCTTTTGCTTTCTAAACCGTTTTCTCGCCCCCTTGCAATGTTACACAAAATCACAAATGGACAATTTGCAGGTCTTTAAGGTTTTTAGAACCCACCTATTGGCTTAAGGGGGATTGACCCAGGTTCAGAGTTGTTCACGCCAACGAACAAAAACCTAACTGCTGGCCCTTTAGGTAACAACCTACATAGCGCAGGCTGCAATCTCATCTGAAGCAGTATTGGGGGATGTTAGAACCAGGTTTTTGCATCTAGGGACGTGTGATAAACGGTTCCCAGGCTCTGACAGTTAAGATCTGCCTTCACATAGATCAGTATCCGTCTAGGGCTCATTGCTATAACTAAGTTAAAATGATTTTCGGACCTTTGCAAAGGTCCACTATCAGTCTTTGTGGACCTTAAATAGATGGTTTATCTAGTTTCACACATCAATATCAACCCTAGATCTAAGTTCACACAAACCTATTTAGTTCATCAGAAAACATGGCATAAATAGATTTTAACTTCGCGAAACAAGATAACTACTTAAATCATGCATTAATAAGACAGATTCAGTGGTTTCACCCAGCATTCATACATTATTTCATAGAAAATATCATTAAGAGACAAAATATAACATAAACATAAATACTCAAATTACATAGTAATTCTCCAAAACTTAGTCTTTATTGATCTTCAATGCTCAGATTACAGACTCTTCTACCTTGCGCACTCAACTGTAGGGGTCTGTGCACTTAGATACAGACTTACCAAGGCCTCCTATGCACTTAGGTAGAGGAGCCTTCCCCTTCTCGCCTAAGTACAAGAAGCATAGCCTTCTTACCTTATCACTCAACCAAAATAGTTCTATCTCGATTATGCTTTGTCTATTTTCCCATTATCTCTAGGACTTGCTATGACTCAAATATATAGACTTTTCAATACAATACCATGGTCTGCAAACCATGGGTGAGTCTCAAAACCAACTTAACTATCTATCCAAACAAGGGGCTAGACCCCTTTGACACCTATCTATTTGTGTGCCCTGCATCCACATATCACAGAGACTTTACATATTTTACAAAAACATATACAAAATTTGGGTCAACTAACCCGAAAACTACCCCTAGGGAACATATCCCATCACTACCGATATTCTAAACTGTGGTATTGCTGTGATGGGGGTCGTCAGGATGTGGGATTACACCACGTGGAGGAGAGAGGAAAGGGGAGGCCCAACCCATGTTTTCCCATGATTTTCTTTGTTAACAATTTCCATCCCCTCCCCGATGGTGCAATATAATATCATAGTATCGAGCCCCCGCCTGTTTTGGAGTATGTTGTAACTAATGTATTGATGGGACTGCGATACACCGATTATGTGATAAAAGTTGTGCCAGGACCCGACGACCATTGATATGCGATATCAACAATCATAAAATCATTGTTCCTTCCAGCATCAGCGCTCCTAACCCGCCTGCACCTACCGATGCCAATATGTGATTGTGATTGGCCCTTTAGACCTCCGACTGCGATTTTCCTCCACGCTTAGTCATTTTCTGGGTTTGCTTGGCTTTTCCAACATAGACTTCAAAATTCCTTAACTTCTTCTCCAGTATTGCATTTCTGGAGTTCCATATACCTTTGGAAAGATATTTATGAGAACTATGCAACAGAGAGGGTCTAATTTGGCTCCCATAGCTTCTATGGCGTGGGACAAAGGCTCCAAAATTCAATACTCTTGGGCAACCTTTGCCAATATTAACCCACAATGCAGTGAGCAACAACATTGGCTCCAACTGTGGATAGTGCCTTGCTGGCAAGGCTTTGAGGACCTACAGACCAGTAGCCTTTCCTTTCATTGGGAATAGAGTCATTATTAAGCAAAATATAATTCCGTAATGAAGGAATTTTTTATAATAAATTGAAAAACTCAAATAACAATTTCAACACACACCAGATATTTATAATGAGCAAGAGATAGATATCTCTAATTTTGAAAATAAAATTTTAGGAACTGGCCATTTATAGGCAATTCCAATAGTCCACCATCCAATTTTTCAAGCATGTAAGTGTTGTTTCCCCTCTCTTCTACAATCTTGAAGCGCCCCAACCATAGTGGATCAAATTTCCCATGCCTACCTTTGTCTTCTCACCTGACATCCCATCTGAGCACTAAATCCCCTTGTTGAAGAGGTCTATCCTTAGCCTTCTTGTCAAACAAATATTTCACCCTTTGTTGATAGTTTCATAGTTTGATCCCCAGTTTCTCTCTATTCTCATGAAACTCCACCAGCTGATTTATTCTTCTAGTCAAGGCGCTAGGCTCTTCCTCAGCTTCTTGTAGTAAATTAGCTACTGGCATTGCTAATTGAATAGGGAAGACAATAGCCTCACCATATACTAGCCCAAAAGGAGATTTCCTAGTGGATCGTTTGCGTGTTACACAGCTAGCCCACACAGGAAACTTTAGTTGAGAGTCCTAGTTCCTTTGATTTTCAGTGATGGTTTTCTTTATAACTCTCACCACAATTTTATTATAAGACTCAAGCAAGTCATTCCCTTGAGGGTAGTATATAGTGGAGCATCCAATAATGATACTGAATTTGTGGAAGAAGTTGGTGAACTTGACAAATTTGAATACATGTGCATTATCAGTGATAATTTTAAAAGGACACCCGAAGCGGGACAATATGTTCTCCTCCATGAATTTTATCACCACTGAATCAGTATCATTCCTAGCTGGGATAGCCTCTACCTGCTTGTTAAAATAGCCAGTGGTTGTTAAGATCCACTTGTGTTGGCCGCTAGAAGGTGGGTGGATTTCTCCAATGAATTCCAATCCCCACTGTATAAAGGGTTCCTTTACATGCACAAGAATCATGGGGAGAGGAGAAAACTTTTGTCTTTTAGCAAATTGCTGGCATTTTTGGCATGATCTAACTTGAGAATAAACATCTCCAAAAAACGTGGGCGAGTAAAATCCTACCTTGAGGATTTTTTGTGACATTTCCTTCCAACTGTAGTTTCCTCCACAGACTCCCCCATGGAAAACCTCAATCACTTCACGAGTTTCTCCCACAACCACACATAGCAACAATACCCCCACCAGGTACTTCCAATATAGCAGTCCATTAGATATAATTTATTTATGTGCCTGCAATCTCAGACTCCAATATTTATATCTATCCAGTCCCAATGGGAATCTTAGGAATAAAAGGTAATGAACAATGTTCTTATACCTGAGTGATCCCTCATATTTGGAATAGATCATATGCTCGGTCGTTTTGATTCTACTTTATTCATCCTTTGGGTTGCCTTCCTCTATGATCAGGCTTATCCCTAGAGCTTGGTAGTTGGATTCAAACAAAATCTTGGCTAACCCCTAGCCTTTGATGATCTTGGTAGTCTTGATTTCTAGCTCATATTCCTATATTTTAGCTATCTATCTACCCCTCTTCCCTTCGTCGTCTCCCTGCACCATAATTTCTTCGACTACAGTCGTTGGGACAAACGCTGTGATTTTGGATTGTAGCACATACATACGAAATGATTTTAGCACCTTAACCAGTGCGTAAGCATGTTTTTCCAATATATCATACTTCATCTCAGCGTCCCTCTAGACTTGGATAAAAAAGGAAATGGGCTTCTCATAACCATCTTTATTTTTATGTAACAGCACAACAACAATGGTATGTGGAGAGGTGGAAGAAAATATGTAGAAGAGCACTGAATAATTGAGACTGAATAGCACTAGGGCCTCAGCCAAAGCTTCGTTGATCCTAGTGAAATAATCATGGGGGACAGAGCTCCACTTAACTTCATTCTCCTTCTTGAGAATATCTGTGATACCTTTAACTATCTCAGCATAGTTGGATAAGAACCGCCTTAAGAAATTTATCCTCCCTAAAAAGGCTTGGACTTCCTTCTTGTTTATGGGCAAGGGAATGAGGCTAATAGATTTGACTTGTTCCAGATCAATATTCACCCCTTCCTGTGATACTATGTGACCAAGGAGCTTCCCATCATTCAGGTTGAACTGAGATTTCTTTGGATTTTGAGAGAGTTCATACCTTCGACACTTCTCGAAAGCGAGATTTAAATGGAGTATATGCTCTTCATTATCTTAGAAAAGATGGTGATTTCGTCCAAGTAAACCACCACAAATTTATTGTGCTTGCCCACAAAAGCTATGTCCATATCTCTCTGGAATCTAGCTCCTACATTTATCAACCCAAATGGCATGTGGGCGTACATGAAGGTCAGCCACGGGGTGGTGAAAGTAGTATTTTTCTGGTCCTTAGGGTGGACCACCACATAGTTATATTGTGAGAATTTGTCCATCATGGAAAGTCTAGCTGCACCCACTACCTTCTGCAATATATTATCCATCTTGGGTAGAGGGTAGTTGTCTTTTAGGGATGCCCTATTTAAATTTTTGAAGTCCACGCATAGCCTTATCTCTCTGTTCTTCTTCCGGATAGGGACCAAATTAGCCACCCACTCAGAGTATCTTAGAGGGACTATGATTTTGTCTTGCAGCAACTTCCTTAGTCCTTTTCAATGGAGGGGAGAAAGAGTGGGTTTATTTGTTTGAGTTTATACTTACATGGCTTTATCCCACTCTTCAGAGGAATCTTATGTTGAATAATATTTGTGTCAAACGATTTCAAATCATCATAAGACCAAGCAAATAAATCTTTATAAGTTTTGAATAGATCTAAACACCTTTGTCTATATTATGGGGGGACTCCTTTGGAAAGCCTAATCATCTTGAGTTCCACCTCTTATCCGATGTTGCAGTCTTCGACTTTCTCATCCTTCTCTGGGGCCATTGGTTTTGGATGTTATGTCATATTTATTGGAAAGTATTTCTAGTGGAACAAGTCCATGAGGTATGGTGTTCCCTTTTAACTGCAAAGTGTTTTTCCCAACCATTGTGTCTTTCCACGGAGTGGCTTCTTATTATACTTCTTCTTCTTGATCGATGGTGGAGTGGACAAACTCCTCAATGACTTCTATGAATATTTTTATTTGATCATCATCTTCGAATACCTGCCAATGTTTGACATTATCAGGTATTGAAGGCCTATGTCTAACTTCTATCTCATATTTGAGGAGTGGATTCTGTGGGGGCCTAAAAGTGCTTGCAGCTACCGCAAGAGAGTTAGCCATCTTGTTTTCTTCCCTGGGTAGAAACTGGATGTTAAACACCAGGAATAAATTGTCGATTAAGTCCCACACTTCATTTCGGTACCTCCTCATCCTAGGCTATTTGTCTTGGCATTGGTCTCCGATCTGCTTCACGACCAGCTTAGAATCTCCATAGAATGATAGGCATTCAATGTTCATATTTCTCATTGTTTGTAACCCTAGGTGTAGTGCTTCGTACTCCTCTACATTTTTGGTTGCCTCAAATTTGAGCGTGAAAGAGTGGGGTATCATGTTGCCTTCTGAAGATACCAACAATGTTCCAATTTCGTGCCCATATTTTGAGTTTTCTCCATCGAAATATAACTTCCATACCTTGTTTTCATTTAAATTTTGGTATTTCAACTACCTTGTCAAGTGTACTGATGCTTATTCTAAGAGGTTCTCATCTTCTTCTAAGAATAAGCAAGAGATGTCACTATCTTTCCCATGCACTAGGGAGTTCTTTGAGCCTTTAGCTTGGGTCACGGTTTTCACAAACCAATATTCTCTCTACAACCTTCTTTTCTCACCTCCAAAAGTGGGAATGGTAGCATAAGTAAGATCTAGCTTGATAGAGCCACCCACCTTGGAACCCCAAGATCTGGATAAGAGCATTCCAAATTGAGGAGGTATGTATGGCACCAATATATCCATGACCACACTCTTCACCAAGATCTGAGCCAAGTTTACCACCAAATCCTTTATCATGCCTAAGCACTTGACTCTCTTGGAGTCAAAGGAGTACAAGTCTTTGTATGGTCTGGTGATCTCCAAACCTAGCTGTTCCATTACTGATAATGGCATGAGGTTGTGTGAAGCTCCTAAATCCAGCATGCAGTTATGCACAAAAAGTTTATGGATAAACAAAGTCACATAAAAAGGTGTAGAGAGGGATCTAACTCTTCCGCATTCGTCCCAAAAACAAGCATCGGCCTTTCCTCCTGGAGGTTTAAACTATCATGGGATGGTGTTGAGCCATTTGGGAGCATGAATGGGGAGACTTGAGCTTTGTAATGAGGCTACTTTAAGAGCTCAGTCAAAGTAACAAGATTTTTTATCTTTTCCAGCTCCTTCTAGAGATTGAACATATGTTGGGCCTTTTCTACATTTCCATGCTTTGTTCTTTCTCCTTTCCCGATGGCAGTCATCATCGGAACAGGTGCCTATTTTTCTGTGCATCCCTTAGGACCATTTTCTCTCTTTATTTTTAGAGACTCTTGTCTTGGGTGGGTCAGGATGTAACTTACCCTTCCCTTTTTCTAGGGCTGGAGGAACCACTTGGGGAGCAATTCCCCCTTGTTGTTCTAGTTCTCTCATTCTCTTCTTCGGAGATCTTAGATTATACTTACGTTGTGGTTGTGTTTTCATGAACTCTACAAACTATCTCCAATAATAATCCGTATCTTCTTCCTCTACTATTGCTTCTCTGTGATGACTGGCCTCCTGATGAGCCATATTCTAATGTTCCTCTTGAGCAAAACAACATATATATTGCACTACATCTCTTGATTATCAGACAATTTTTTGTCAGGACTATCATACAAGTATAAGGGCTGAGGAATCTGATCCAGTAGATCCTTTCTTTCCCTTGGAAGTAGTCGTAGTGCAGGCCTTCTATATTACTGGTTGTAGCCCTGGTTGTTGACTTGAACATTCTGCTTGAAGATTTTCTTGTTCTCAATTTCGAGCTTCCCAACCTTTTGTGATAAACTCTTGATTATTTTATCTAGATCATCCCAGTTTGGGTTTGATGATTCCCCAACTCGACCAGAGGAGGATGCCTCTTCTTTTACTTTTTTGGGTTTAGTGGGTTCTTGCTTTTCCCTCGACTTCCCTACCGAGGCCAAATTTTCTTCCACTTCAAGAGCATCAATCTAAAGTTGGTCTAGAGTGGTAGATTTCCTTTCTCTCAAGGTAAAACCAACATTAAATTCAAAGGCTCCCAAGAAAACCACTCGAGCTATAGTTGGGGGAGGCTTTATGTCAGCTGGTATGTTATTGAACTGCTTATTGAATATTTTGATAAATTATGTAGTATCCTCCTTCAACTTTTTCCTTATTTCATTGAGCTCAATAAGGAGGTACTCATGGTTCCTCTTTTCTCCCCATTTCTAGGTGAAAGATTTTTCAATTTTCTCCCATGTAGTGATGGAGGCATTAGGTAGGGATTTGAACCATTCTATAGCCTCTCCATCAAGGGATTATACAAACAATCTCATAACCACATCAAACTATTCCTCATTTATGTTTTCAACAAAAGCACTATAGGTTTCAATGTGACTTTGTGTCATGTTATCATCTTCCCCTCTGAACCTAGGTATATTCTTTAGGTAGTATTGGGTCATTTCACTTAGAGGTTGAGGAAGGTCAAAAGGTGCATATTTATTGAGCAAAAAGCATGGGAGAGCCATCTGGACTAGTAGAGGGAGAGTCATATGGTAAAGACCATAGGGGTTGTAGGTGAAGGAGGGTATGTCAGGATCTTAGGAGTAATTCCTGAATACTGAGCAGCAGCAAGTTGAGAACTGGAAGAGGGAACTTCGAAGGCTGGTGAGAAGGTAGCACAATTTGGGGGAGTTTTCTCTTTCTAGGCTTTCTTAAAAATCAAATTTTCAAGGTTAGATAGAAATGGAGATTTCTATTGGGATGTATCTAAGCGAGTATGAGGCCTTTTAAAAGTCATGGTTATGAGTGATAATGAGAGGGGTGTGGAGTCACCAAGGTGATATGAATGCAATCATAACATAATTTGATCACCTATTCAAAGAGTGTTTCATATTGTCATATCCAAGGGGAAAGAATCCTTAAATAAGCTCCCTAGAAACAGTGCCAAAAGATGTTGTATCTCCCAGAGACAGCCTTGGATTGCTTCAAGTCCGGTGCCTGGGCACATCTAAAATGGTGTGTCTCAAATTATTTATAGGATATTGAAGACAACACTGATGATATATAGATACAATTGTACATAGGAAATAGATTGGTTCATTAATCCAAATAAATAAAACATGGATTTCTGGTACTTATTCACACGTTCATATCTCATAAATAAACATAAAAATAGCGGAGGCCAAGAGCTTCAAGGTCTTACAGCTAATATTCTTTTGCCGAGTGTGTGAGAGAGGAAAAGAGAGAAGAGTAACTCATCACATAGAGCATAATGCTTCAATACTTTTATATTTAACACACAGAGATTGAGACATTAAGGATTTCTATGCTTATTTGGGCTACAAGAAGAAATAATGAATGAAGGGGGATATGAGAGCTATGATTCAAGTGCTGCATATTTAAAGATCTAATCTCGATATTTTTCACAGTCATATACATAAACAATGTTCAGACAAATGAATCTGTGAAACAGTTATAGGAATTTTCATTAACATATAGATATTAATGAATCTATGAAGGAGCTTGAAACACATCTAGCAACAATAATTACATGAATTCAAAGAAGAAGCATGGACATAAACATGAGTTTAAAAAAGGGGAACACATACTGTAATCCTTTCAAGAAGGAATCACGACTATTTCCTTGATATTTTGAAAACATATATATTACAAAGGAGATACAGTCTAAAAATATAACATGCAGTTTTTTCTTTAGAATTTTTGAACCTCGATTAAGTCTTGGTTTCCCCTATTTATCATAGGGGAGCAAGGAGCTACATTACAACAAAAATATTTATCTCTAGACTTAGCTGTCAAGTCGACTAGCTATATCAATCCTAAACGACTCTATGGCCCAAAAAGGATATTACAGAAAAATAAATGCCTCCTTGAAGGGAAGGCGTGTTATAATAACACAACTCAATCAATAACCAAATAGATAAGTAAATGTAAGCATCTGTACCCCATCCTATGATCGCATCAGCCTTGGGCTATAGTTTGTTCATAGTATGGCCCTTTGTGTTGCCTGACTAACCTCGTCGCTTCTACCTTTACTTCTAAGGTGCCCTGATCTATTGAAATGGGGGTTGGGTCATATATGGGTGCTTGATGTTGCAGTCCCATGTTGTGTAGAGGGATGAGGCTCCATACTCAGCATTTAAACTTTCTAAGTCCCTAGTACCTCCCCCTTGCTTCGCCATGCTCCATTAAGGTCCCTAGTTGTCAGTCATTCTGCTCATTAAAACTCTATATTGCACTTAATAGTGCATTGATGTGGTAGGTGAGAAGCATTCCATGAAATGACATAGATGCAGTATTTTTCTCTGAAACAGGTGAAAGTAGGCATTTTCAATTTCCCCTTAGCCCCCTTCATCATAGTCCCTTTTATATGGCTATCTTTATATAACTAAGGGCCTAGACCAAGCGCTTAGCTCTATGGATGTTAATGCTCTCAACTGTCACATGGGGGAGCCTTTTCCTTTAATATAACCTGAAATTCCATTGTTTTCCCTTTGCACCACACTAGCCAATATCCCAGACGTGAAATACCTATACAATAAAACACATAGCCTATCACATCTAGGGGGGTCCCTTTCCTTATTGTAATCACAACCGAGGAGGAAACATAGTGGAAGATAAGCTTTACATTACACGATCATCGATTTCCAATTGCGATGAACCTGTTGATGTCGTCACTACCACGTGTCTCCCCGTGAGTGGTGACACGTGGCATCTAGAAACAACCCCATATGACCCCAAAAAAGGCCAAACACGAGTGACATGTGTCCACTCTCCATGTCATTCTCTTTATGTTGATGTCACTGGTGACATCAACTACCATGTCAGCTCGGTGGACTAATCAGAGGCTACCAAGTGGCCCCCTAGAGGAGAGAGAAAGTGGCCCGCACAATCGTGTTTTTGCAAGCATTTCCTTTGTATTTTAAATTCGGCTCGCACAACCGTGTTTTTGCAAGCATTTCCTTTGTATTTTAAATTCAGCTCGCCCTAGTGATTTTGTTCTATATCGCAATATTGGCAATTTTCAACAATTTGTGACTACAATCTTCGTTGATTTTCAATCACCGATGCCATGTGGAAGAGAGAGAAAGGGGAGGCCTGACCCTCATTTTGTTGGCCTTTTCCTTTGTAAACTATTTTCTCAGCCCCCCTGCGATGTTACACAAAAATCATAAATCAACGGTTTACAGGTCTTTAAATTTTTTAGAACCCACTGATATGCCAAATTGCGGGACTGCCATGATGCGAGGTTGTTGGGATGCGAGATTGTGCCATGTGGAGGAGAGATCAAAGGGGATTTTTGGCCCCTGTTTTCCCATGATTTTCTTTGTTAACACTTTCTAGCCCCTCCCTGAAGGTGCAACATAATATCATAGTATCGGTTCCCCGCATGTTTTGAATTATGCTGTAACTGATGAATTGTTGGGAATGTGACATGCTGATTATGTGATAAATGTTGTGCCTCGACCTGCCAACCATTGATATGCAATATTGGAAATCAGTGGATCATTGTTCCTTCTAGAATCAGTGCTCCTAACTCACCTAGACCTGCCGACAGTGATATGTGATTGTGATCGGCCCTCCGGACCTTCGATTGTGATTTGCCTCCACACTTAGTCATTTTTTGGGTTTCCTTGGTTTTTCCAAGGTAGACTTCAAAATGCCTTAACTTCTTCTCTAGGAGTCCATTTTTGGAGTTCCATATACCATTGGAAAGCACTTTATGAGAACTATGCAATGGAGAGGGTTTCATTTGGCTCTGATAGCTTTTGTGGCCTAGGACAGAGGCTTCAAAATTCATTGCTCTCGAGAAGCATTGTCCAGTTGAAACCCATAATGCAGTGAGTGACAACATTCTCAATTCCTCTCATCCTTCATGCCTATTTCTTACCAACTCACTCATGGATTCCCACCCCCAAGAATATTCCCTGAGCAAAATGAACTCCTCCAACTCCACGAGAAAGATGCCATCGGATACTAGTACCTCTATGAGGACTATATCGAGATTCAGGTTCACGAGTGTGAACTCCCTCCTTATAATTTTCCAGTGTTTCTACCAATGAGGATATTCACCCTCGATTTCATCAGGAAAATCCTTAATGTTGACCTACATCACTTTGTACCAGCTAAGAAAGGTTACATCTTTAAAATGGGATAGCTTGCAGGTCCTTTTGTGATAAGTATGAGGCAAGCCTTTAAGATATTTGAGGCCTTGCTCCAAGCCATGGAGTTCTAGAAAGGAAAAATTTGGCATTACGATCCTCGAGGCCTCCTTGCTCGAGAAGGAAAAAAATTAAAGCCTTAACTTATGTGCATGATCCTAAGCTCAAGGTCACATGGAAAGCTAACTTTGATTCCTGACCTCTTAATACAGACATGGAGGTTGATTCGTGAGTCAGCATGGACAAAACAAAAAATAGGGTTGCTGACAGTTCAAGGACAACTAACATGGAAGAAGGATCAGTTCATAAAAGGGATATAAGTCAAGGGCTTGAATAGAAACAGGAACAGGAGGATAATGAACAATGCATCTAGCTCCAAGCACAAGTGTCTAATAATCCAGGTTTTCAGGTCAACATGGAACTACCACCAGTGGCCTCATTAACATCCTCGACCGAGGTAGCCATCCCAAAGTCTAAGGAAATCCTTTGTGCTATAAGAATAGGTTGGTCACAGGGAAGGGTCATCCAAGTGAGGAGCAGGAGAGAAAAAGAGAAGTTACAGCAAGAAATGACCTCAAATATCACCCCTCATCACACTTGGGTATTAGCTGCAATGGACATAGAGAGGGAGGAAATGAAAATGATATTGAAGCACCCATCCATCCAAATCTTGCCTTTTGTTTCCTAGTTCCAATACCTGGATGTGTCTTTAGATTTCACTATTGTCCCTCTAGTAGACAAAGTTAACCTACACAGGTAGGTGGGAGAAATTCTATACAACGACATCAATAAGTACCAGATGACTGTTAATCAGGCTCAGGTCTATATAGACAAAATCGTTGAGAAGGTAAAGACTAAGAAGGTCAGGTCCCATGCTATTTTTCAACAGAATGAATTCTATAAAGAACTGATCATGAAGATGGGAATGGACCCCAAAGATGATGCAACAGTGGTAGCTATGCTACAGGCCACCCAGAAGGAGAATCTAGAGTTGAGGTGACAACTAAATATGCCTGGGGGTGAGCATATTCAAACTCCTGAGTTGATCTAGAGTGAAAACGAGAAAAAACTGATAATTGAAGAGCTAAACAAAAGAAGAGACAAAGTTACTGCCTTGGAGATAGCAATGGTATATTTACAGAATAGGATCAATTCACATGTCTACACAGTACTCGTCCCCAATGATTCTCAAAACCCCGCCGATCACCTTGCTAAGGAATTAACTGAGTTGAAACTTTCTAAGGATGGGTTGATAAAAGTTTAGAGGGAGTTAGATGCAACCAAATTTTAGGTAGCCCAAAAAGAAAAGTAACTCCAAGCATCAAATGCAAACATAAATAAGCGCACAAGCGATTTACAAAGTGTTACTCAAGAAAATAGAGAGCTGAAGACCAGACTCAAAGGAAATTTGGCCTTCATCAAAGCCAAGCAAGTGGTGTGGGACAAGATCATCCATGAGATTGACCAAAGCTGGGAACAAATAGCTTTGATACATGATCAAAAGAAGCTCTGCATTGAATATTCCCCTTCTCTCCAGAATGACAAGCAACCCAACATCAGTAACTCACAGTATGCTAAGAAGTATATTCAGTTCTTGACTGAGAGAATAATCGAGGAGTTAAGGCCACTTGACACATCTGATAAAATGGAAGTAGTGGTAGAGATTTCCAAGGTTATCTCAAAAGACGAAGCTAGGGCTAAAGCAGGACAAAGTTTGAAAAAGATACAGAAAGAGGTGGAAACCTTTGATGTCAAGTTCAATCATCTCCTTGAAGTCGGGTTACCTAGTTGGTGGTGGGCTAATGGAGAGTTGATCAAATAGGAATTGTACAACCAGAAAACTCAAATTAAAAGCAAGACAGGTGAAACCCCCGAGAAAACACTAGTCCTTAAAGGAACAACCATAAAAAACTTCTTAGAGAATGAATTTCTCCTTCTCGAGATGGTTAAGGGTATCTCTCAGCACAAACTAGATTATACAGGGGTGATCAATCTCAAACTTCACTCTCAGCAATTCAACTCTATTACACCTCCTCCTCCAACCATGTGGCAGAGATGTGAGCAGTTTGCCAACCCTCTAATTGTTCAAATGGTTCATCCACAGGGTTCTACAACTTCACACCAAGCATCAATGTCCTCTCGTCATACTTGAAGATCATGCTTATTGCACCAGTTATGGCCTTTGATTTTACTTTTTAGTTATTTTTACCTTATGTTTCACTATGCTTTTAATGAGACTTTTTATTATGGTTAAGAGGGTTGTGCCTTGCACATGCTCTAATTTTGATACGTGATTTTTTGCAATGATGGTAAAGATCAAGAAGGAATATTTCTTTAATAGCCTATGCTTTAAGTGATGTCTCCATTCTTTGAAGAACTATCAGAGACAGCTATGATCTAGATTTTCTAGGCACTGGTCTTGTAGCAATCAGAGGTTGTCTCTAGAATCGACAACACTAAATAATCAAGGGTTGGTGGAACCTAAAAACAAAACCATGATATCAAAATCTCGGTATATCATCAAAATTAGAAATGTAAGGTTTTGTTGCAAAGACACCAAGACTAAATATAGTTATTTACAATGTAAAATCGTTATGAGATGCTCGAACATTTATATAATAATTTTTTGTTAATGATGATATTTCTTTCCATTAATTATTCATGTGCAACAAACACTTTTCATTCTTGCTCCTTGATTCTTCCTCTTACGTTGACTCCTTCCACGACAACACCTCGAATATTGTCTTCACTGCTTCTCTAACCCTTGCTCTCTACACCTAAAAAATCCTCATCATACTTCATATCCCTTTTTAACTTTGTACTTATGCTCCTTGGAATACCCATTTGTGCTTAACTCTGATCACTTCATCACATAGACTTACATATCTCTTAATTGTGCTCACCAATCTAGATATTTATAGTGATTTGGCACTTGAGGTTGGGTTGACATGTCAAAGGTGGTTTGTGGATTGGGTGTATGATTTAGGGAGCCACCTTTAATTTCTAGTCCTTTTGACTTGGGCCAAAAATTCTTGGATCCGATGTTCCTTGGATCGATGTTGACTTAGGTTTGATACTGCTAACTCGGGTTCATTATTCCTTGCGTCAACACACATACATAGATCCTTGGATCCTTTGGTCCATAATTCCTTGGATCCCCTTTATTTTGGGTTTCTTTCTAACTTGGTCATGGGTGAATTCATGAAGATGGGTTACACTTTTGGGCCAAACTTGGCGATGAAATTTCAAAATTTTCCACTTTTAACAAATTGAAGCCCTTAAAATTCATACAAACATTGTCAATTTTGATTCGAAGTAAAAAGATAACATGTGGAGAATTATATTGTTGTCCTAATGATATTTTTGCAAAAAAATTTAGTGTCGTATAATATTTCAATTTTCCATTAAATGCAATACT
>APFE030717323.1:0-28661 GCA_000404065.3 Pinus taeda
TAATCTGAGGTTTACCGTTTGTAATACATGTGTGTCTGGCGTCGTTCCCAACGAGGGAGGATTGATCCCCTCACTGGTTCGGACACGAGCTCGTGCTTCTCCTTTAAGATGAGCTTTCCCAGAATGTAAATGTAACAGATGGATTTATTCTATCACAAGATAAGCTACTTGTTTGGTTTAATAGTCTTGGAGAGTTAATTACTCACCTACTCCAAGACACTAGCCTGATCTATGTTGGTGCTTCAGAGCCCTAGAAAATAAAAATTTCTAAGTTAATTTTACTTTAAGCGTTGATTTTAATGGTTGTTCTTTAAGACAAAGGTGATGGAGATGAAACTTGATGGTGTATAGACTCGACTCCAATTCTCTAAAAGATGCACCTAAGATTATTTACACTATTTTTCTTTTCAATGAATTCTCTAATTAAGAGAGTTGAGAGAATGCAATCTTTCGATAAAAACAACTTTCTTAATAGACAATCAAAGAAACAATTCTCTTTATATTTTCAAAGCGCACAAAACATGACCACTCTTTAGTTCACGAAAAATTCCTTCTCCTTTCAAAGGCGTCAAATGCTACTCGAAAGAAAACTTTGCAAAGGAGATCTTTTATATTTTCCTATTTAATAAAGCATGTAAAACTAATTTAATCAAAGCAATTTCAAGATCTATGAAAAATCTATGAAAACTCACTCAAAAAAGCAAATCAAAGGAAATTTACCTAACTTTCCCTAACAAGTAAATCTAAGAAGCAAAAGCCTACTAAGATGATTCCGGGATGTTTTACTTGGCAACAATCAATCCAAGGACTAGTTCATGCAGAATCACAAACTAATCAAAACAAAAAATCAAACTCTTTTTGTTCTTTTTTTAAAAAATGAAATTCACAACTTAAATCAACAAGCTATTTTGAAATTTCGCAAAGAGACAACTCAAAGGTAGGTTGCTCACGCGGGTAGACTTTACGACTGGTCCGACTCCTAAGAAGACTGACAAAACTAGAGATATCTAAAGGTTCCACAACTTCCAAACCCAAAGTCACTACAGGACCAATGCAAAAATCAAACCCTAAGGCTGTAATTTCAATGAATTTCACTAAAACTTTCGACACTAATGGGACAAGTTCAGGTGAAGATTTTTGACAGACAACCAGTGGATCTGGGCAGTAAAGACTAAAAAAAAACGAAATCTAAAGGGAAAAAAGGGATGAAGTTGAAATTTTCTCAATTTTAACAGGGTACGCAGGCAGCCTGTTTAACCAGGTGCGTCCACGCTCTGTGTGCAAAGATACAGTGCGTACAGGTACGCACTGTGTCTAACTCAGAGGGTGCGTACTATGGAAAAATTAAGACAAACTAAATTCTAACTTGACTCTAAGCTAGCCCACCCAAAAACACAGTCAAACAATCAAAAAAGAAAAAAGAAAAGACTCTTTTCAGATCAAAGTAATACGTCAAAGGAAAAATCAATCACATCAATGGATTCCCCAGCGAAGTCGCCAATTTGTCATGCGGAAAGAGTTATTTTTGCTGACAAAACTAACCTCCCTAGAAGCCTAAGACTCTCTAGTGACAAACAAGACAATTAAGAGCAATCCTTCTCTAAACATGCATTATCACATGAAACCAAGTGTTTTTCGATCTTACCTCAAGTCCAACGCTCGTTGTAGTAGTCCAGCCTCGTTGATCCAGATGAGCTCCTCCTTCACTTCGAAACCTGCATACACTAACAATCAAACGATTACATAACACCTGAATATTCCATAAAACAAAGCATATTCAACATATAGAACAAGGAGTATATGAAACAATTCATTAACAACAAATCATTGAGAAGAATGGACATATTTGTATTAAGGAAACAAAAAAGGAACCATTACAACCTGAGCCTTGGTATTGTGCAAGCTCCTCCCACGGTCCAACAAGAGATTTCCTCTACTTTGACAAGCTCACCTACTCCCAATATGGCAACAAGAAAGGATAGTGATCTCTCCTCACAAGTCAACAATGGAAGTCCTAATTCTAGCAGCATTTACCCTTTGGAATGTTCAGCTTTCTACCTCCCTCCTCTGGCCCAATGCCTGTATTTATAGTATTCTAGAGGAGGTTATTCAGTTCCAACATCAATGGGATACTCCCTCTTTTGGATGGGGTAGCTCCTCTCTTGATGGGATAAGATCCTCTATCATAGGGATGCATGAACCATCTGGAGGCACTCAATACACGTCAAACACTCTTCTAGAAGGCTCTAGAAGTGACCACAAGTAACTTTTTAAAGATGAAACTCGCGCCTTTTGACCTTTACAGGGGTACGCACCCATCCTTTGGCTTACAGAGCGTACAAGTACGCAGATACAGTGTGTTTGGAGTGCGTACACGCAGGCAAGGTATAGAGAACCTACATACCCAGAGATAAACATGTTTTTTAAGTGACTTTCTCTCTTTTTGAAGTTTGACATGAAGAGCAGAGGTATGAGGCTTGACAAGGAGGATAATATGACTATTGATGGGGCCATATTAACTGCAGACAGTCATGGTGACAAATTTCAGTGTAACAAATGGAATTCATAAACAGTTTACCACTAGGTACACTCCGCAGCAAAATGGAGTTGCCAAAGGAAGAACAGGATAATCATGGATACGTCGAGGAGTATGTTAAAGGCAAAACATTTGCCAAATGATTATTGGGTTGAAGCTATACACAATGCACTGTATATTTTGAATAAATGCGCTACAAAAGCAGTCATAAACAGAGTGCCGAAAGAAGCATGGAGTGGGAGAAAACAAGGAGTCACCCACATGAAAGTTTTTAGATGTGTGGCTTATGCACACATTCCAGATCAGCTAAGGAAGAAGTTGGACAGCAAAGGGAAGAAATGTATTTTCATTGGATACAGTGAGGAATCCAAAGGAAGCTTGGGATGGAAGCATAGAGAAAACAGTGAATGTTAAGAGCTTTTTTTCATATGATGAAGATGATGAGGAGATCGCTGAAATATATCCCCAAACAGCAGCGCCAACACAAGGACAGCAAGCAACACCCTTGAGGAGAAATGAAAGTGCTTCTCCAAGCACATCACAAGGAGGAAATTCAAGTGATTTTTCAAGCACTTGTACACCAAATGAAAGAGGTAAGAAGTTAATAAATTTAAGTGACATTTATGATGAATGTATGAATTTGTTGTTTGCTTTATATTGTCATGTTGATGACCTTATTCATTACGAAGATGCAATTAAGGATAGGAAATGGATAGAATCTATGGATGAGGAGATCAATGCCATAGAAAGAAACAAGACATGGGATTTGGTTGAGCTACCAAACGAAAAATAAGTCATTGGAGTTAAATGGGTTTACAAGACCAAGAGTAATGTTGAAGGCAAAATAGAAAGACACAAGGCAAGACTTGTTGTCAAAGGATATAAGTAGCAGTATGAGAGAGACTATGAGGAAACTTTCCCACCGGTTGCTAGAATGGAAACCGTGAGAGCAGTGTTGTCCATAGCAACACAAAACAATTGGAAAGTTTACCAAATGGACGTGAAGTCGGCATTTCTAAATGGAGTGTTAATGGAAGAGGTTTACATTGAACAACCTCTAGGCTATGAAAAGAAAGGCCAAGTATGTAGATTGAAGAAAGCTCTTGATGGGCTGAAGAAAGCACTAAGAGCGTGGTACAGTAGGATAGATTCCTATCTACTAGAAAATGGATTTGAAAAGTATGAGGGAGAACCCACCCTATACATCAAAGAAAATGATGGTAAAATACTAATTCTTGTGTTATATGTTGATGATGTTATTTTCACAGCTAATGATGATTATCTTATTCAAAATTTCAAAACAGTCATGAAAGAAGAATTTGAAATGACTGACATGGGTTTGTTGAGATACTTCTTAGGAATAGAAGTAGGACAAAATGGAAATGGGATTTTTATCTCACAAACAAAATATGTTAATGAAGTGCTGGAAAGATTTAATATGCAGGAAAGAAAAGCAGCAATCACTCCCACAGTGATGGGATTAAAACTCAGCAAAGAGGACAGCAACAAGGATTTTGATCCTAGTTTGTACAAGAGCATAGCTGACAGCCTCATGTATTTGACTGCAACTAGGCTAGATATAATGCATGCTGTTAGTTTAATTTCCAGATTCATGGAGAGGCCAAAAGGAGCACATTTGCAAGCAACAAAAAGGATTCTGAGGTATGTTAAAGGTACAAAAAAGTTTGGCATTTTATATACTACTTCAGAATGTTTAGATTTAATTGGATACACTGATAATGATTGGGCTGGAAGTGTAGATGATCAGAAAAGCACATCTGGTTATGTTTTTCATATGGGTTCAGGAGCTATTTCATGGGCTTCTAAAAAACAGCCTATTGTAGCGTTGTCTACAACAGAGGCAGAATTTGTGGCAACTACAATAGCAGCGTGTCAAGCAGTTTGAATGAGAATAATGCTAAGGAGTTTATGCCAAGAACAAACAAGAGGAACTGTGATTTTTTGTGACAATAGTTGAGCTATTGCATTATCCAAGAATTATGTGTTTCATAAGAGAACGAAACACATTGACACAAGGTTTCACTACATCAGAGAATTAGTAAGCAATGGAGAAATTATTTTACAACATTGCAGGACTAAGGAGCAGGTTGCAGACATTCTAACCAAACCTTTGGGATAGAAAAGTTTTGAATTTTTGAGGAAATGTCTAGGTATGACTCATAAGCCTGCAGTTGAAATTAAAGGGGAGTGTTGAAATATAATTTCAACTCTCCACATTCATTTCATAAAACCAGGTAGGATTTCCCCGCACCACCTTTTTTCGATTGTGATTTTTCCTCCGAGGGCTCCAATCACATTCGTTGATCGACACGTGGCCACAACACTGCTTCAAAACCACCATTTCCCCTGCACATAATGTTCGTGCGATTTTGACCTCTGGGGGATTGCTGTCAACCGTTCGATTGACATCAATGGTTGATGAACAGACTTGCACCTTGCAGCATTTATTAGTTGACGTGAAGTGAAATTATTATTAACCACTAGTAAATTAATTAATGCTAAAATACCTTCGGTCCGAAAATTAATATGTGGCCATGCTGGAGGATTTAATGAAATGTATTGTAGTCATAGAATGTACGTAAAGCATTTATGTTATTTTAATTCACGGATGTAAATTTTTTTTATTCACAACACAAGTCAAAAAATATGTAATGTTATGTTTTTGTTTTATGTTGTTGAAATGAAAGAGGGCAAAAAAAACGAAGCAGCGTGAAGTTTTAGTCGTTCGTTGAAATGAATTGGAATGCGCAATAGCGCAAATGTAATATTTGGTTGAAAATGCAATGTGAAAGACTAGAAGCATGAATGTAATGAAAATTTTCACATAATAGTGAATGTAAAGAAAATTTTTACACACATTAGTGTAAAATTTTCTAGCTAAACAGAATAATTTTTTGGGGAAGTGTTTGTGAAATCCTTCTATTGGAGAAAAAATTTGTAACTGAGAATTTTGATTAATGAATACAAGTTTATTTTGGTGTGTAACTCTGTTCTTCATCTCCGACAACAATTTTTTTTACTTCCCTGTGCTAAAAAGAGTATTATTTCATCGGTTAAAACAGAGCATTTTCTATGTTCATTTTTTTGGTTTGAAATTAAGAGAAATTTCCAACTAATTGGCCTCGAACTTCGCAAAAGAGACAACGAAAAAGAGGCAGCCGTGGAAAGAGCTGAAGAGCTTCCGTTATGATATTTGACGCACTCTCTTAAGTGATACCAACAACTTTACCAATTATCGGTGAATAATAATTAATTTGTATAGTTGTATCAACATTTGGCATTCTTATCATAATTCCATATTTTCAAGAATATTATGGGAGATCAGTGGGTTCATCTAGATTTACAGAATATTTTGGAATATTAAGGACGCCATATCAACCAATTGATCTGGTTGTTATCTGTTATCCATCAGATTTTCAATTTCATGATCCTGAAACTACAATCTAGAAGAACAATCCAATTGATTTTCCTAAAACTGTAATCTAGAAGAAAAATCCAATTGACTTCCTTGCTATCTGTTAGATTTTAGGATTAATGTTGAAGCTATAAACATTCTTATCCTAATTCTAGTTCCTTTTAGAATAACCCAAAATCCTACGAAGAGCGGGGAGCTGAATAGGTTAATTGGTTGATCATATTTTATACGATATTTAATGGATTCACATTCAGGAAGAAAAATCAAAATCCACAAATCCGATTGACTTCCTCATTGTTATTTGTTAAAACCACAAATCCAATCGAATTCACTGCTATATGTGAAATCTACAAATGATCCAATTGACTTCACTGCTATCTCTTACATTTGATTTTACTATATTTTCTTATCGAAATCTACTTCACTGCTATGTGTTAGATTTCAGTATATTCTCTGATCTGAATCTACCTGCAGTCTAGTCCAGTCTGGTGCTGCCTGCTGTTGCTTTAGTTCGACTAGTTTTCGAACAACGTCGTTCAATAGTTTATAAATGCCATTGTTTATATGTAATTATTTCTTCAAATTCTTCCCTGCTAGGGACAATGATTTATTTTTGTTTTGGTTGGTTTATGCACAGGCTATTCCATAACTAGGGTAGCTTCTGAGTGACTGACTACCACGTCTACGCATGTACATAAACATTCTTTTCCCACTCCAGATACGGATGTACTGGGTTTTGTAGGAGGTTATATAAGCTCTACAACATAGTCGGTGCTCTCTAACATGTAATAAACGAGTAAATGAATGAACAAATTATAACATGTAATAAACGAGTAAATGAATGAACAAATTACAAGTAGATTACACAGTTCAAAGAAAAGTTGTCCAACATAAACGGATTGAGTTTTTTTTATTTTGTTTTTTTTTTAATTATCGAATGTGCATTAAACTTAAAAACTCAACTTTCTCAACGTCGTATCAAGTGGACGATACAATCCATTAATTGACCTTAAAACTACAATACAACGTCATATTTACAACGTTAGATATAAAATAGTTGCAAAATAGTTACACATCCAAATTAGTACAATGTATTAATTAACAGAATACGAGCATTATTTTTATATTATAATGCTCTAATATGCTATTAATTAATTATAATCAAAAGAGTATACTCAAATATGTTGTAATCAGTATACAGTAATATACTGTAATCGTCTGTTTAAACTCAAATATGGTTTTGGTAGTATTTTTATGTATCCTGGGATCAGTTTCCAGAGAGTATATGGCTATCAGCTGATATTTCAGAAGTTTTTAACATTATTTTTATAATTTCATACAGAATATATGGTTATCAGTTGGCATTTTTAATCTATATTGAAACCAATATTATTATGTTAGAGAGTATATTGTTATCGGTGGATATTTTAATTTATATTTAAACCGGTCTTATTATGCTAGAGAGAGTATATGGTTATTAGTTGATCTTTTAATTTATATTTAAAGCAACATTATTAGCAGCAAGACTAAATGCAACAGGGACTATAGTGATAGTAATTTTTTGCAGGGATTATATTAAAAGTAGTGTTTTTAGTTATTTTCGCATTTCGCTTTAGTTTGACACACGAACACTAGTTTCCCATTAGTTTTATAACTATACTATATAAAAGAACTTTTTTTCCCTAGTTAAATATTTACACCTTATCTTAAATTAATTATTTGTTCTCAAATTATTTGTAATTATTTTAACCATTTTCATATTATTTACAAATATTTTATAATTATATTTACAAATATTTTATGATTTTAGTATAGATTATAACATTATTTTATAATATAAAATAGATGATATTGTATAATCTATAGTTTATTTTATTTATACATATCAGTATGTTCTGTACAAGTCATGAATTGGTTGGAATCATAAGTTTGAATTATAAAACTCTCTACACTAGTGTCTCACAAATTTTTCAATCATCAAATCTAAATAGATAATCAAAAATTCATTTTAAATAATAATTCATTTTCAATAAACAAAATTCAAATCTAAACATATAAATAAAAAATTCATTTTATATATATATATATAGATAGATAGATTAAACAACAAAAAATCAAGATTAAATCCAACTTACAAACTCTAAAATATATTAAAAACTCTAAAATATATATAAACTCTAAAATATATAATGATATAAATAATTATGGAGGTGAGAATATTATATATTGTAATCGCAATGATGTAGAGTTTTTATGTTTCTTCACGTTATTTTATATATTTTAATCAATTTAAACTTGAAGAATTTTAGTAATATTTTGTATATTTTTATATTCACTTTGTCACAAGTTTCTAATTATTTTGCATTCCTTTTATAGTCACTTAACATTTCTTAATTTTTAAAATATTAATTAAATAAAAATATATTATATAACTTCATTTTACTGGTCACTCATCAAAATTGTGACTTTGTCCATTGAAGTTATGTAAAGTTAAATATAAAATTGTAAATATTTAATTTACTATAATTATCTTTCAATTATAAATTATATAAATCATATATTTTCAGTTAATAGACTCAAAAAGAAATTAAACATATCAATTGATTTTGAAAGCATGATCATTTATTTAGAAGGGCTATCCACCCAAATGGTTATGGGAGAATTTGGTATCTTCTTTAAGAAATTAAATATATGAGTGGATTTTTCAGAGCATGATCATTTATTTAGAAGTGTTGTACACCTAAATGGTTATATAGGAGGATTTGGTATCTTTTTTTACTCATTTAAGAGACTAAATTTCATATTTAACAAAAAATGAATCAGTTTTGCTAGATTCAACAAAGTATGAATCATAATTGGCACCTTACAATTCGGTGTAGTCATTTCCCTTTAAGCCTTATTCAAGTGGAGATGAATTTTTAATGTTATTTGGATCATTTCATTAAGATTCTTTCTATAATGGCTTAATCTATTAGTAAATATCAATTTTTTGTACATATGTAGTGGTCCTTATCATTGTAGTCTTTCTATTAGGAATCTACTTACCCACTTGTATAATTACTTCTTCATTTAATATAAATTTGGGTTTTATCTAAGCTACTTTGGATATAATTCTATGCTTTGAACACTTTTTTAATGTATTTTAATTTTTTATCAATGTGGGTCTTCTCACAAGTATACATAATGGGTACAAGTTGGATGTGAAATAACGAGTGTCTACACTTGAAATTTAAGTAAACCTATAAAGAGATAAGCAAAAAATACATTTGGGATTGAGTTACATATTTTATTTATAACAATTTATTTATTTTTATCTAAAAACAATTTCTGAAGAAATCACATTGGTAAATTTACGCCGCTGCCTTTTGAACCAACCAACGTAATTTAATTTTTTTATTCTTTCTAGTACAACAATCATTATTTTATGATTTATATGCTTCAAAATTTATTAATTGCAGTTAATGATATACATTTTTTTTTCAAAATTCATTGATTGTAATTGATTATTTACTCTTTCAAACTCACTATCTCAAAACTCATTGACTATAAGTAATGAATATACTCTTGAAAAATGAAAACTCATTTGTTGTAATTGATTATTTATATTTTTTTAAACTCATCGATAGTAAAACTCATTTGTTGTAATTGATGATTTATATTTTTTTAAACTCATCGATAATAAATAATGGTATACCTGTATTTGGCTCCATTATATCACATTGGTAGCATCATATATGCCTAAAACATCATGTTTGTATTTCTAAGATAATGAGCTCAACTAAATAGTCAATTAGTTAATTGTGAAAATCCACCCTCAACCTAATAAAAATACATTGGCTCTTCTGTATTACATGTATACGTTGGTAATACTACAAGGGTTCTATGTTACTTGTTACCATAATATTCAAGGCTTAAGATTTGTGATGGAATGCTACGTATCCAATAAATAAGCATAAGTATGGTATTTAAAACCCTTTCCCACATGGTAAACTGCCTTTCTTATTTTTTCGTATTTCTTGAATCAATATTAGGCATTCATGCACATTTTTTTACAGAGGTTGTTTTGGCTGCGGATATGTTGCTAAAAGAGAAATGAAAATGACGTGCCAAAAAATCAAAGCAAATGATAAATATCAGGAAAACAATTTTTACCATAAATTTCATTTCCTATGCAAGTTTCAGTTGCTATGCATTTTTTTGTTTCACCATAAGTTTTAGTTTCTATGCAAGTTTCAGTTCCTATGCATTTTCTTTTGGCCGAAAGCAAAAGAGCGATGAATAGCCTGTCAATGAATAGTGCAATAATGAAACCAACAGATATTCTCTGAACCTTTTTGAAACCTTTTGAAGCAAATACGAAAATACTCTACATATGTATCATTATATTGTTTGTGGCTTGTAAATTTCGAAATTTAATTGTGTTATTTTATGCTGAAACGTTTAAATTTTTGGTCTCCATCCTTATGACTAAGAAGGAAAACAACAACAATATTTTTTATTTTTTTAAATACGACATATAGTTATATAAAAGTATTTATAAACCACACAAAACGCATAAAGATATACTTTGTTGTTTCTAATTTCCAAGATTCCGTTAGGTTAATGAGATGTTGCAAACCTTTAGAGCTGTTAAGAAGTCATGCTTACATCATTTTTATTCTTCGAATGCACTTAAAAATATTCTCTACCATTGAGAACTACTGCTCGGAGCATTTTGTACATTTCTTTCCTGTAACTTGTTTAATAGATTATTTGTCGCCTTACTCTGAAATTCGTTTGTTTCTCGTTCATCATATTCAACCAAATTCATCAATTCACATGCCTTGGGGTATTCTTTTAATGCATTTGTCTCAACATCGAGGGAAATCCTAAAGATTATTAATCAATGAGATTATTGTTAGCTTCTATGATGATTTTCTAGAACATATAAAATGCTTCTCCACGTCTAGTGCAACACCAAGATATCGCTTCCACAAGAACTTCAAACCTCTTTAATATTCTGATGCTGCAGTATACCCACAGGTGCTTATGATTTTCTATATTCTGCGATAAAATTTATTAGGGTTTTACAATTTTAGCCATCCATGTTGCCCTCTTTTATCATATCTTTCGGCTTGTTTGGTAGAAACTTGATTAGATACAAATATAGTCCTTGGAGTCTCATGCAGAAAGTTCACATTAGCCAAAATTTCTGTGTTCATAAATATGTTTCTTGAGTTTCCTTTTGTGTTATGATAATAACATTGATGATAACTTGTACATAATTCCATTATTTAATATAAGGTATGAGAAGAACCAACATGCTTTGTTGAATTAGACCACAAAAAGTTGCAGATAATACACACATTGGAGAAATTTCATTGATAAACTTATTTTTTATCATTCCTCTCCAACCATTTTACTTACCCTTTCATCAATATTGCATTTTCCCTTCTTGGATTCATTTTCTTCTTGTTGCTCAAAAATATACTTGTCCAAAAATCTTCTACCCGAAAAATAGTATGCCATGTATCCTCCCTATCCCATGTTCTACAAAATGTTACCGAAGTGATACATCTCCAGCCGATGATTTCCCATCCTATTATGATCAATACAAGTTCCAAGACAAATACTACGAAGTTTAACCAGAACTATGTGAAGTTTAACCAGAACTATGCACCGGCAAAACCATTTATGATTGGACCATGGACAAGCCATCTTCCCACTAACATAAAACACAGTGTGACCACCATTGATTTGATAATAATGGACTAAGGGTAACATGCATGGGCCACAATGCATGACTTGAGAACTTGATCTTCTATAGCTTGGCACGAATTCTCAACACCATATAATTTATCTGCAAGAATTATGGGAATTCTTTAACACACGACGAATCTGATGCTTTTAAGATAAAATATGCACTGAATTGAAAAGAAAGAGATGTAGCTCTCAGGTGTGGCCTGCACCTGGAGACTACACTCACAAAACTTGAGAGGATTCTCTCGTTCACTCTATTACAATTCAATCAAAAGATTACATCATTAAATACAATACTAGGAAATAGGAAGTTGTACCCAAACCCCATAACTATAGGAACTAATCCTAAACTAGGGAGAAAGTTACAACAAATGTAACCATTTTCTCCATTAATAATAGAATAATATTAATTATTCTCAACTCCCCCCTTAATGGAGAAAGGGTTCTCCTGAACTCCTAGCATCTTTCTAAAACAATTCAAAATTTAACTCGTGCAAGAGGCTTTGTAAAAAATGTCAGCCACATTGTTCACAAGTTTTACAATATTCAACAGCAATTTCATTTGACTGTATTTTCTCTCTAACAAAATGGAACTGAGTGTCTATATGCTTGGTTTTTTTGTGGAACACTGGATTGTATGCTAATTTGATGGTGCTCTGGTTGTCGCTTTTGATAGAAGTGGGTTGCTTCTGTTCTTTTCCTGCATCTTTGAGAAGTGTCCTCAACCAGATTGCTTCACATGTTGCTGCACACAATGCTTGATACTCAGCTTCAGATGATGACAAAGCTACAGTATTCTGTTTCTTGCTGCTCCATGCTATGACCCCAGAACCTATGTTGAATGCATAACCTGTGATGGACCTCCGATCATCCAGGTTACCTGCCCAGTCTGAGTCTGAAAAACCTGCTAGAGTAACATCAGATACATCAGTGTACAAAATGCCAAAATGAACAGTACCACAAAGATACCTCAACACATTTTTTGCTACATTCCAGTGACTTTCAAGCGATTTCTCCATAAATTGGCTCAGCACACTAACAGAGTATGCCAAGTCAGGTCTGGTTGTTGTAAGATATATCAGGCTGCCAACCAGTTGTCTATACATTGTGGAATCTACCTCCTTAGTGCCATCATCACTGCTCAATTTCAGATTCTGCTGCAAAGGTGTTGCTGTTGTTCTACACTGATCCATAGTAAACTTTTCTAACAGATTTCTAGCATACTTCCCTTGGGTAAGAAAAGTTTTCCCAGTATCTCTAAATAATTCTATGAAGGCTTCCGAGATCCTTCATTTCAAAAGCTTGTGCCATCAGCCTTTTGATTCCTTTGATTAAATCAAATGCATTTCCTGTTATAATCATGTCGTCCACATATAAAGAAATCAAAACAATCTGCCCCTGATTATTGTTCTTGGTATACAAATTTGGGTCATTCAAACTTCTATGGAAACCATACTCTATAAAGAAAGAATCAACTTTTTCATACCATGACCTAGGTGCTTGCTTTAAACCATATAAAGCCTTTTTCAGTCTGCAAACAAGATGTTCCTGCCCTTGCTTTACATATCCTTCTGGTTGTACTAAGTAAATTTCTTCTTTTAAATCACCATTTAAAAATGCATATTTGACATCAAGATGGTATAATTCCCAATAATGTTTAGTAGCTAAAGCAATAAGTAATCTGATTGTATTTAGCTTTGCTACAGGTGCAAAAGTATCATAAAAATCTATACCTTCTTTCTGTGAATATCCTTTTGCAACCAACCTAGCTTTTAACTTATCTATACTTCCGTATGCATTCATTTTTGGTTTAAACAGCCACTTACATCCTATAGGAGTTTTATTTTTAGGCAGCTCTACTAAATCCCAAGTATCATTTCTAAAGATTGATTCCATTTCTTCATCCATTGCAGCTCTCCATTCCTTAAATTGACTAGCCTCTTTATAATTAGAGGGTTCTACAATGTTCAAAACTTTTGACATTAAATCATAGCTTCTCAACTTCAATGGTAATTGAGTCTTCCTACCTGACCTCCTTGGTAGGGGTGGACTTACCTCAAATTTGTTTTCCTCTGCAATGATTGGGCCTGCTTTTTCACCTTCTTGTTGTTCTTCTTCATTCTCTTCTTCCTTCTCCTGTTCTTGCTCCCTCTCATCCTCGCTGCTTTCCTCCAACATCAATGGAATGTGCCAATCATCTCCAACATCAGCTTTCCTTTCCTGCACCTGTTCATGAAAGACCACATCTCTACTAGCAAATGTCTTACGAGAGTCAGGATTGAATAGTTTGTATGCCTTAAACTCTGTACCATAACCAACTAAGATGCATTTAATTGCCTTAGGGTCTAATTTCTTTCTATCAGCTTTGGGTACATGTGCAAATTCCTTTGACCCAAAGACTCTTAAGTGATTTACTGCTGGTTTAAATCCATATAAAGCTTCAAAAGGGGTTTTGAAGCCAAGAAACCTAGTAGGACTTCTATTTTTCAAATATACAACAGTATTTATCGCTTCTGCCCAAAACATATTAGATAGACCCTTACCTTGCAGCATCCTCCTTGCACACTCCACCAATGTTCTGTTTTTACGCTCTACAACTCCGTTTTGCTGTGGTGTATGCGGCACTGTATATTGCTGAACAATCCCATGAGTTTTGCAGTATTTCATGAATTCCTTTAATTTGTATTCTCCTCCTTGATCAGATCGGAGAATTTTAATACTTTTTCCAAACTGTTTTTCTACCAGGGTTTTGAACTCTATAAAACATTGGAAAGTCTGCCTTTTTCTTGTTTAAAAAATAAACCCAAGAGTACCTAGTGCAATCATCAGTAAATAACAAGAAATAGTATGCTCCCCCTAGCGACCTTGTCTGCATGGGACCACATACATCAGTATGAACTAGCTCTAAGATTTCTGTTTGCCTCCTCCTATCATGCACAGGAAACTGTTCTCTGTGCATCTTTCCTAGGGCACAACCATCACAATTCAACTAAATGTTACGAAAGATGGGGAGACCTTTGACCATACCTTTCTTTTGTAACAACATAAGATCCTGCAGATTCAGATGACCAAACCTCTGATGCGAGAGTTACTTAGCTGTCGACTCTCCTGTAACCATGGCTTGCTTTGGTATACTTTTTGCATCCAACCTGTACAGGCTTCCAACTCGCATGCCTGTTGCAACAGTTTCATCCCTGCAATCCTTTATCACACAGTGAGTCTTGAAGAATTCAACATGCATATCCTGGTCAACCATCATGGATACAGATATCAGGTTTTTCTTTATTCCAGGTACATATAACACATTTGAAAGGTGACTGATTTTTCCGTTAGGCAACTTAACTGAAATCACCCCATGACCTTTAATCTGATATCCATTATCATCCCCTAGATATATTTTTGATCCATTTATAACTTCTTCAAGACTGTCAAAAAATTCTTTATTACCTGTCATGTGCGATGATGCTCCGGAATCGACATACAAGATGTCATCTTCGTTTGATGCTGTTAGGGCACAGTCGACTGTGAACAATTGAAATTCATGACTGAAGTCTTCTTCTTCTTCTACAAAATATCCTCTGTGTTTTGGATTTACCTGTCTCCTCCTTGCCTCATCAGCCTACTTCTTATGATAACAATCTCTCTATATATGACCCATTTTCCCACAATAAAAACATTTCTTTTCATAATAATTTGCAAGCATACCTTTCTGAGAATGCGGATTCTTCTGTGATGTCCCTCCTCTTTGCTTTGATTGCTGCTGTGACTGCCTTCCTTTAGATAGTCTTCGTTTTGCCACCAGTGCGAGATCGTCACTTTGGGGGTTCAGATTTAGGTTCTGCCTTCGATCTTCCTCTTGCTGCAAGATCGCAGTGAGATCATCGAACGAGGGTGCATTCTCCCTTGCCGAGACTCCAGTGATGAAGGTTCGAAAATCATCACGCATCCCATTCATTGTAATTGCAACAAGATCTTCATCAGCCACCGCCACTCCAATGGCCCCCAATCCATCTTTAACATCCTTAATTCGTGCTACAAATGCAGTAGTAGACTCCCTTTCATCCATTCTCATCGAAAATAGCTTGCTTTTCAGAGCCAAAACTCTGTTTGTATTCTGGGTCTCATAGAGATTTTTTATTTTCGTCCAGATCTCAGCGGACGATTTACAATCTCTGATGTGTGCAATGACATTTTCTTTTACAGACATCTTCAACAGGACTTTGGCTTTGTTTTCTCATTTTTCCCAGTCTTCCCTCTCGTTTTTCTGTGTGGTTGCTGTCGGCTTCTGCTCGTCGCCTGTCACTATAGCCCATGCATTCGCACCTTCGAGGAGAGTTTGGATCTTAAACTTCTAGTTTGTGAAGTTAGATCCGTTGAGTTTACCAGACTCGTTAAGGTAAGATTCCATCGTGTTACTCATTTTGAATCTATTTAACAACAACAGCAAAAAGCAATACCTGTCAGATCGATCTGTCACCTCTGCTACCGATCTGCATTGTCTGGCACTCACGCTCCAATGAGCAACTTCGGCATTTCCAACACAGCCGAAACAACGATCTGATCACAATTGATTCGATTCACCTCTCCTGGATTGATCTGCCACTTCGCCGATCCTGCTCTCCTTGCAGATCGCTAACACGAAGTCGAGGTTTCCCGCAGATCTCCTCTGGCGCTTTCCCGATCTGTCTCTCTCGGACTAATCTATACCTTCGCCGATCTGCTCCGTTTGCAAACCGCCAAACGAAGTTCACGCTATTCAGGGATCTCCTTGGTGCTACCCCAAGCGAAAAATCCGCGCTAATTAAAAATTGCTTAGAGTAGAAAAATTGGTTCGTTTTTCCCAGCAAAATCCGCGCTAATCGGGCTTTCTAGCACAATAGCGCGATTTCTCCCTCAAAATCCGCGCTCTGGCGTGATTTTTCCCTGAATTTCTGCGTTCTAGCGTGATTTCTCCCTGAAATCCCGCGCTAATCGGTCTTCTGGCGCGACTGTCAGCGCAGAATCCGCGCCAATCGGCCTTTCTGCTCAGAAAAAAAAATTTCCAAGTCCGAGCCAGGTGTTCTGTAGTCCACCTGCTCAATCGAGCACAGAGCTCTCGTGTACACACTCCGCCACATAGGCACTTCAAGCCTCACAAGCAATTCCGCCACACAGGCAAGCTTGCTTCTACAGGCACTTCAGCCTCACAGGCGACAAAGATCAGGCTCACTCAATCTGAGCTCTGATACCAAGATAAAATATGCACTGAATTGAAAAGAAAGAGATGTAGCTCTCAGGTGTGGCCTGCACCTGGAGACTACACTCACAAAACTTGAGAGATGTCTCTCGTTCACTCTATTACCTTCAATCAAAAGATTACATCATTAAATACAATACTAGGAAATAGGAAGTTGTACCCAAACCCCATAACTATAGGAACTAATCCTAAACTAGGGAGAAAGTTACAACAATGTAACCATTTTCTCCATTAATAATAAAATAATATTAATTATTCTCAACTTGTTATCTTGTAACCAATTTTTGAGGGTCCGGCGACTTTGTCATTTTGTACTTACCACCAAGGTTCTAGTCCTGGCTTCATGTATTTGGGGCTAATTACATGTCATTTGTATTGTTGGATAGAATCAAGTCATTATACGTCATGCAGAGTTCTGCCCAGAATCATAATCTGCATGTTTGAACCATGATTGTGGACGCCATTCAGAATTCCACCCATGCTTAAACCATGAAAGTTAAGGGACAATATTTGCTCAGTTCCAATTGTACCTCAGTTTGCTCCACTTATATCAAGCTTTCGTGACTCGGTCGCATCACACAGTACACTTGCTTCCATGATGTCAGATACCATGACAAGGCACTTAGCTGGTAATTCTGACTTGCCTATTCACAACAACCATACAACTTTTCTTTCCAACCCTTTCCCCACGGTTCCAATTGTTCCTCAGTCTGGTACGCTTATATCAGAGTACATTTGCTTCCATGACGTTAGATACCATGACAAGGCACTTAGCTCGTACTTATGATTTGCCTTTTCGCAATAAACATACTGCTCGTTTGGCTTCCTACCCTCTCCCTATGTTGCCTTCATTCCTCAACTATATCATAGAGTGCAGTTAACCCAGAGACCATTTCGACTGGTTTTGATGATCTAGGAAGGATGCCCACACATTTTCAATCACTTTTGGATGGTGCAGAAGGATCTGAGGCCCATATATTAACTGAGGAGAAACCTACTAAATCAAGCAAGAGGAAAAGGAAGCCTTTTATATTCACTGAGGAGAAGCCTACTAGTTCAAGCAAGATGGAAAGGAAGCCTTCTTTGGATCTGAAACTATAAAACGCATGTAAAGGGAACATTTTCTTCATATTTCATCTTGTTCATTCTTTTTTTGTTTCCTCAGCATTTGAGGATAAATTTGCAGTCACCATTTGAAAGTAATAATGGTAATACTGTGCTAAATTATAATTTCGCCACTTTATTGGTCAATGACAAAAATGGCAACAATTCCCTTATAATTGGATGGTATAGTCCAGAATCCTAAAGAGCCATGCAGTATTTGGGAGATTCAACTATTTAACTATTTTTCACATTTAGCTAATATGTCAGTGACAATTCTTTTGAGAATCCATTCATCAATACTTGAATATATATGATGATTATGAGAGTAATACGTGGTGATGCAATACTGATACACACAGCGACGTGTCAAGGCTGGTGTAGCATCCAACACAGGCATGCTATGTTATATGTTATACTCTACTTGACAATATATTAAGCCAGTGTTTAGATTATATGTTGCATGTGGAATTTGACTGTACAAAAGTGTAAAGGCAGAAGTTGGAGTTGGAGTTTTGATGAAATAATAAGTGCCCAAAACTAGACCTAGGCCTCTAGCTATCAAATTCATGATGTAGTAATGAGTAAATGTAGTAATGAGTAAATGTGAAATTAAAGAATTTGATTTGTTTTCCACCTCTTAGGTGAGGGACATCTGGACAATACATCATCTAGAAACCCTCAATTAAGGCTTGCATTGATTTGTTTTCCACGGCAAATTCTTTCTGACCAAATACAAAGTCTAGTTTTATGTGATTCAGTATGAGGGCAAAGTTTCGATTCATTGATTTGTTTTCCACTGCAACTTTTTACTGAACAAATATAGCTAGTCTAGTTTTATGTGATTCAATGTAGCATAAAAATTATTTTAGGTCTAATTAAAACATAATTTATCTGGTGCATTGGGCTATGTTAGATGTATTTTTTCATTGAACATTTAATGCGATTTTTTGAGATTTCACTTGATTGTGGAGAATAATTCATCTTGGTTTTACTCAATAGTTTCTATATTTGAATTTTCAAATCTATTTATTCTAGGAGATATTGAAGTCTAAGTGTATTTATATTTATTTGTCAAATCTAAAGTGAATTTATTATCCTCTCCATCTAGGTTCAATTTCAGTAAGTGACTCTTTGAGTTTATGACTTTGAGCCTCATTGTTATAGGATAGAGAATAAATTAATTGACTTAGCTAAGAAGGTTTGAAGTATTCACTAGAAATACTCATTATGAGCTCAACATGTTAGATGCAAAAGTTGAACCCAAGTGGAAAGGACAACAACATCTAAATCCAATTGACCACAAACATTGACAACTTGACCTTCACACATGAAAGAGTCATTCTCAAAAGCAATGGCCTCTATCAAAACCTAAAATATTTACATGATTTTCTTTGAAAGTGGGATACCAAACAAAAGTTTGCATAAATTATTATAGGCACAAGTTATTGATTACAATTAAATTCTCATAACACGGTCAAAAAATGATCTCTGAAAAATGACATGGAAGATCACAAAAAATATAATGAAATTAATGACATAGAAGATCAGAAAGAATATAATGATTCTCAAAAAGCCTCTATGAAAACCTAAAATATTTACATGATTGTCTTTGAAACTAGTATACCAAACAAATTTTTTTGTAAATTATTATAGGCACAAGTTATTGATTACTATTAAATTCTTGTAACACAGTCAAAAAATGATCTCAGAAAAATTACATGGAAAATCACAAATAATATAATGAAATTAATGGCATAGAATAGAATATAATGAAATTAAAAGTGATGCAAAAGAAAACTGGGATGCAAAATAAACTAGAACACTTCAAACAAGGACAAGAAAAGTCTTCTAACAAGGACAAGAAATTTTTTTTTTTCATAAATTATTATAGGCACAAGTTACTGATTACAATTAAATTCTCATAACACAGTCAAAAAATGATCTCAGAAAAATGACATGGAAGATCACAAACAATATAATGAAATTAATGGCATAGAAGATCACAAAGAATATAGTGAAATTAAAAGTGGTGCAAAAAAAAATTCTCGGATGCAAAAAAAACCTGGAGCACTTCAAACAAGGACAAGAAAAGTCATTGCGCCTTTTTTGAACAAGGATCCAAAAACTCAACTAACCATCCAAACATACACCAAGTTTGTCTTTCCATTATAAAGCATCATTACCAATACACAAAAAAATATATTATTAAAAATTGTCAAAAACAAACTACTATGACAATCATTATATTAGAAAAAGAAATAAATATTACAATTGTACAGTTAATTAAACAAGTTATTTATGAAATCCTTAAACAAGCACACAAATCTATGTTCAGTATTCAAACGTTCAAAACATGCATTTTGTTATGATCAATCTAAATTATTTTGATTTTTTTAAGTAATCATAGTAACTATACAAATTCTCACTAGAAAACTACATGCTATATCTATATTCACAATTTATTCAAATACCTCAAAATACATCTCCACTCCCATGAGAACAAATCCAATATTGGAAAACAAATGCCCTTTACATAAGGAACTTCTTTAAAAGGTAATTCATAAAAAAATATTCGCAAATGGGAAACAAAATATCACATATTGAAGAGCCTCATGACAATATTACCATGTTTCTTATCTTTATAAAAAAAAAATAAGAAAAAAATAATTTCCAAAACAAAATCCAAGATGATGTGGAATGCAACACATTCACAAAGAATATGTTGTTTGTTATGTAGAAATTATGGTGTAGAATTGCAACTACTCATGAAATTTTAATCAAATCACAAGACACAATCTTACTCTACTCCTTTGTAAAATTCAATTCACAATTTAGAACCAGAAGCGGAAACATGTATAAGGAAAACACACATACATACCATATTTTTCGAGTAGAAAACAATTGTTAAAAAACCCTTATATTTTCTTGCATGAATCTGATGTGAATAAAGAAGTATTACAATTGCTTGCTCAGTCTAAGCACAACTTGCAAGTGAATAACCTATCTCTCTGCTCACTCAGAAGCTCTGACCCAAACTTAGTCAATTTGTTCATCTGGTTGAGCCCCTATTTCCTTGTGCAATTCCTTTAGAAATTAGGCCCCTATTATTTAGTAAAATCCTCAAAGTGATTGTGCGATTCCCAAGTTCAACTCGAGAACTCGAATTCTTTGCATGCACTAGCTATTTTGGGTTGATTGATTAGTTAACTCGGTGGACACTGAGTTTCACTCAAGTCCCATTGAACAACTAACCTTCCACTAGTTCCTCTAACAATTAGAACTAGTTTAAGTGAAGACAACTTGAAATAACTAACCTTGATTGCGACAAATTAGCAATCACACATGCTTAACTGAACTCTAACTCCTCTAACTCAAATTTATTGATCTAAGTGACTCACAGGAGCCATGTCACCTATGTTAACTGCATCCAAGTTGTCTTCTAATGTGGAAATTCATTTTTTCTCAATTTAATCAAAGGCAAACTGAAATTGAGAATTTCTTGCTGCATTTTTCAACTCTCTCTCTTCACAAGAAAGGGATTATCAACCACCTCTATCCTACACCCATGGAACTTGAACTTCCCTCTTGACAAGGCCTTTTTCAAAATGTCAGCATCTTGTTCCTCTCTCAAAAATTATTGTAGCAAGATTATCCACCTCTGTAGACAGTCCTATAAATGGCGATACCAAATATCTATATGTGTTAAACAGACATGGTTAGGGAGAACAAATAGGAAAACAATAGGAAAGATAAATCATTCAGTACAATTTTATTAACAATTTGATATACATTTATAGTACATTTGGTGACCGTTGGGATTCACATCCCAAGGTCTCTTGGACTGCTTTGTCCATTCGACTTCCACGCTAACCCTTTAGGATTTGCTGAGCTAAGCGCCACAAACCTTTGGTTCTTGTTGTACCATGAAATAGTTGTAGACACAACATTGAAAATTCCACCTGATGTATTATTTCAGTTTGATGGACTCCTTGCCCAATTTGCATCTATGAAGCCACACAGATTCACTGCCTTTATCTCTCTATACCATAATCCAAACTGGGTAGTGCCTCTAAGGTACCATAAAACATGCTTAGTTTCCTTCCAAAATAATTTGGTTAGCCTAACCATAGCTTGGCTCAACTATTTGAATGCACATCACATATCTCGTCGTTTATTCACAAGGAACATTAGTGAACCCACTAGATATCGATAAATAGTAGCATCCACTTCCTCACCTGAAGTGGCATCCTCCTTCTTGCAGTTGGTCACTAGTTCCCCATCACCTTTCCATACTTCCAACCCAAGGAAGTAGTGCATGATACCCATGTCCTTGATTTTAAATTCTCTTGCAAGGTCCTCCTTGCAAGATCTAATCAACTGCTCATTACTAGTTAAAATCAAATCATCAACATATAAGACAATAATAGGAAATTTAGCTTCTACCAAGATGAATAAAGAAGTATTACAATTGCTTGCTCGCTCTGAGCACAACTTGAAAGTGAATAACCTATCTTTCTACACATTCAGAAGCTTTCACCCAAACTTAGTCAATTTCTTCCTCTTCTTGAGCCCCTATTTCCTTACGTAATTCCCTGATAAATTAGGCCCCTATTATTTACTAAAATCCTCAAATTGATTGTGAAATTCCCAAGGTTGATCATCTGATTGCATGCAACACTTGTACACTACTTACTAGTCTACGCTTGATGTTACATTGCCTTAGAATCTCCACCACAACTGGAGAACTCGAATTCTCTCCATGCACTAGCTATTTTGGGTTGATTAATCAGTTAACTAGATGAACATTGAGTTTGACTGAAGTCCCATTAAACAAATAACCTTCCACTAGTTCCTCCAATTGTTAGAACTTGTTTAAGTGAAGACAACTTGAAATAACTAACCTTGATTGCTAAAAATTAACAATCACACATGCTTAACTGAACTTTAACTCCTCTAACTCAAATTTATTGATCTAACTAAGTGACAAGAACCATGTCACCTCTATTAATTGCATCCAAGTTGTCTTCTAATGTGGAAATTCATTTTTTCTCAATTTAATCAAAGGAAAAATCAAATTGAGAATTTCACACTACATTTTTCAACGCTCCCTCTCAGCAAGAAAGGGATTATCAACCACCTCTATTCTACACTTGTGGAACTCAAACTTCCCTCTTGACAAGGCCTTTCTCAGAATTTCAGCATTTTGTTCCTCTGTCGAAATGTATTGTAGCAAAATTATGTGCCTCTGCACACAATCTTGTGAATGGTGATACTAAATATCTATATGCTTGGATCGATTGTGAAATACATGATTCTTGTAGAGCTTGATGAAAACTTGATTATCACATTAGATCATAGTTCGATCCATCATCTAGCCAAATAATCCCACAAGTATGTTTCTCATATTGGCTCCAATGATGCTTGAATTACAGCCATGTATTCAGTTTCTTGCGAGCTGAGCGGCACAAATATTTGCTTCTTGTTGTACCATGAAATAGTTGCAGACCCAACACTAAAAATTCCACTTCATGTATTATTTGAGTTTGATGGACTCCCCACCCAATTTGAATTTGTGAAGCCACACAACTTCATTCCCTTTATCTCTTTGTACCTTAGTCCAAATTGGGTTGTGCCTCTGAGGTACCATAAAACATGCTTAGTTTCCTTCCAAAATAATTTGGGTGTCCTAACCATAGCTTGGCTCAAATCATTGAATGCACATCACATATCTCATCGTGTGTTCACAAGGTACATTAGTGAACCCACTAGCTACCAATAAATAGTAGCATCCACTTCCTCACATGAAGTGGCATCGTCCTTCCTCCAGTTGGTCACTAGAGGTGTCTCCATGGGTTTGCAACTCTCGATGTAGAACTTATGTAGTATCTCATTTACATACTTTCCCTGACAGACAAACAGTTCCCCATCACCTTACCATACTTCCAACCCAAGGAAGTAGTGCATGATACCCATGTCCTTCATTTCAAATTCTCTTACAAGGTCCTTCTTGCAAGATCTGATCAGTTGCTCATCACTAGTTAAAATCAAATCATCAACGTATAAGACAATAATAAGCAATTTAGCTTCTACCAAGATGTGATATAGGTTTTCTTCTAGTAACTTTTTTGAAGCCCAAACTAATGAGATAGTTATTGATCCAGGTGTACTAAGCACGATGTACATGTTTGAGACCATGGAATGCTTGCTTGGGTCTGCACATATGAGACTCCCCATCAAATGTCTCAAAACCTTGTGGTTGCTCAATGTACACCTCCTCCTCAATAACCCCATTGAGAAATGTTTGTTTACATCCATCTAGTGGGTCTTCCACCCCATCTTCATGGAGAATGCAATAATTGATTTAATGGATGAGTACCTTACTACATGAGCAAAGGTCTCCTCATAGTCAATTACCTCAACCCTAGAGTATCCCTTGGCCACAAATATGGCCTTCAAATTCTATATGCTTATGTCTACTACCTACTTAACCTTGAAGGTCCATCTTGAACCCACAACAAATTTATTAGCTTGTCTTAGAACCACTTCCCAAACAGTGTTCTTTACAATGGATTCATATTCCTCCACCATTGCATCAACCCGTACAGGTTTCTCTATTGATTCCTCCAAATATTATGACTCAGTGTCAACAAGATTAGTCATTAGAGCCATGTAGCCAGTGTATCAATCATGACCTTCTCTTCCTACGCAAATTTGAAGGATCTCCCGCATTCTCCCTCGCATCCTGCACAAGTATATTAGTTTGCTTGGTCCTTTTTCTACCTTCTCTCAATGGTTCTTCTTGAGTGGATGTCTCCACTCTCAGCTCCTCAATTTGTGGCTACCCCACAAATTTGTGAGTCTCCTCCTTTGGAACTAAAATCTCCTCTTCTAGTGGGATGTGGAGCTCCTTCTCGAGAGAGCACTACATCGCTTTCTCCTCATCAACTTTTACATCCCTTCACACAAATTTCATTATGAGGGATGACAAGTACACATAATAGTTTTGAGAAGTTTTTGTGTAACCCATAAAAACCCCCAATTCTATTGTTGGCTCAAGCTTCTTCCTTGATTCATTGGAGGCATGGTGGTATAAAGAGGCTCCAAAAATCCTGAAGAGCGACACATCCAATATTCTCCCCGAAAAAACCTTCATCAGTGTAATCATGCCGAGAATCAGACGAGGAATTTGGTTATGCAAATAGACAATTGTGTCACATGCCTCTACCCACAATATAGTGGCAGGCCTTTATAATGCAACATATCCCTCACGGTGCCCACAATGCTATGGTTCCTTCTTTTAGCCACCCCATTTTGTTTTGTCTTGTGGAGTGTTGTCAACTCTTGTCAAATTCCTTCTTTCACATAGAAATTTTTGAATTCACTCGACACAAAATCACCTCCATTATTTCTCCTGAGAGCCTTCACCTTCTTGTTGATTTCATTCTCAATCAGTGCCTTGAATTATATCAACTTGGAGAATGTCTCATCTTTCTTCTGCATGATCAAGATCCAACACTTCTGTGAGAAGTCATCAATAAAATTACAAAATATTTATGTTTGGGAGTGGAGGCTATCGAGAAAGGTCCACATACATCAGAATGGATCCCTTCCGAGACTGCATGTGCTTTGTTCTCCCGATCATGGAATGTGGATTTTGTGTACTTCCCCAAGGTATACCCTTTACATACATCTTGTTGGTTAAGTTATCATTTAGGGAGGCCAGTGGTTATTTGTTGCATAATCTTGAAGAGTGACACATCCAACGTTCTCCCCGAAAAAACCTTCATCGGTGTAATCATGCCGAGAATCAAACGAGGAATTTGGTTATGCAAATAGACAGTTGTGTCACATGCCTCTACCCACAATATAGTGGTAGGCCTTTATAATGCAACATAACCCTCATGGTGCCCATAATGCTATGGTTCCTTCTTTTAGCCACCCCATTTTGTTTTGTTTTGTGGAGTGTTGTCAACTCTTGTCAAATTCCTTCTTTCACATAGAAATTTTTGAATTCACTCAACACAAAATCACCTCCACTAGTGCTGTTGAGAGTCTTCACCTTCTTGTTGATTTCTTTCTCAATCAGTGCCTTGAATTATATCAACTTGGAGAATGTCTCATCTTTCTTCTGTATGATCAAGATCCAACACTTGTGTGAGAATTCATCAATAAAAATTACAAAATATTTATGTTTGGCAGTGGAGGCTGTTGAGAAAGCTCCACATACATCAGAGTGGATCCCTTCTGAGACTGCATGTGCTTTGTTCTCCCGATCATGGAATGTGGATATTGTGTACTTCCCCAAGGTACACACTTTACATACATCTTGTTGGTCAAGTGCTCATTTAGGGAGGCCAGTGGTTATTTGTTGCATAATGTTGAAGGTGCCATGATGCAAATGACCAAGTCTTGTGTGCCAAAGTTCACCAACATCACGACTCCGCACTTTCTCCACCTTAGTGCTTAATGCAACATAGTCTTCCACATATAGCTTATACAGGTTCTTCACATGAACCCTGATTTGCTTCACCTATCCCATGGCTATGTGACTTAATAATGCTTTTCCTTTTCTAAAGATCACATCATAACCATAGTGTTTCAAAACTGCAAAGGAGATGATATTTTTATTTAGGCCGAGAATGAAGATGACATCCTTGAACCTAAGAGGGGTGACCAAATCCCTTTGAAAAATGAATATACAAATCTTAGCTGCATTGTACCTTCTGTCATCCCCCATCTCGATGTGCATTTTCAAGTCTTCCTCCTCCAGGTCACTAAAAAATTGTCTACACGATGTCATGTGAAACGATGCACTTGAGTCCAAGTACCACACACTCCCCATCATTTTTCTTACCATGCATGCGATAAGGGTAAAGTAAAGCTCAAATTATGAAGCAAAAGATTCACCTACTCCTCCTTCTAAGTTCTTCTTGCTCGGATTTTTATGCGGACACGTCGTGGCATAGTGTCCAAATTCATGACAATGGAAGCATTTAATTTTGGACAAATATTTCTTCTTGCCCCCTTGGCTAGATTCTGGTTTGGATTGTGATTTATTCCATTTTCCCCTTCCAACCAATGCAATTTTTTCTTCATCCTTGCCCTTGGATGAAGTCCCATCGCTAGTATTCCACCTTATTTCCTCATGTACCAAATCAGACCATAAGCATTCCAAAATTGGTAGTTTCTCCCTCTCGTTAGTTCTTGGTAAGGCCTAGTAGGGATAGGCTTACCAAGTTAGCTTCTACAACATTAACACCAACCCCACCAAGTTGATCAAGAACTTGTGTGAACTTACTTAGATACTATAGAATAGTGTCACTACAAAACTCACTCGCACAGTACGTTATATCCTCCATTGTGGGTGTACCGAACATCGGTCAAAACTGCTACTCGCTTTACACTATTCCAACTCACTTATGGCCTAGAAGTGGTACTACATATCAAGTGCCAGATTACTTCATTGAAACTCATTTTTGAACTCTTGTCCGACACCACTATCGAAGAAGAATTCTTGATGTATCTCAATCAGTTGGATGAGACCCATTGAGATGCCACACTAGAACTCGAAGCCCATAAGTGTTAGGTCAAATCCCAATATGACCAAAATGTCAAGCCTCATTCTTACCAAGAAGACAATCTTGTTTTACTCTATGATTAGAAACACGACCCCTTAGGGGCATGAATGCTTCAACCATTATGGATCGGTCCATATGTGATCACCAGAGCCCTCTCAAAAGCTGCCTATGAAATTCAGGACTCTGAAGGAATGCCATCGCTGAGCCCAGAAATGGGCTCTATCTGAAAAAGTATTATGCCTAGTATTGCACTAGGCATGAGCTTTGTAATTTTATGTATTTATAAGTTTTTTCTCTTTTTGCTATGAATGGATTTTTGCAATTTTGCGAGTATTTGTCTCATATATGTTTCTCGTTGTGCAAATGTCTTCATCACCCTTACTATACGTAGGATATGAAGATGGTGCCAGTCATCACACATGACACATTGCATCAATTGCTTGGGTCATTTACACACCTGATTTAAAACTACTTTGTTTCGGGGGAGTCTTTCTTGGCACCACCACCAACAGTATTGCTAAGTATATGTCTATAATATCACTTCTCACTAAAGCATCATCTTGGGACATCTCCAATCATTAGGGGATTTTTTAGGTGTAAAATGGGCCTCCTGAGGAAATCATAAAATAATAGTGGAAATAATAAAATAAGATTAGATTACATCATCAAATTTTAGAGGGAAAAAAGAAAAACTATTTTTTTTCAACTATATTTTCAACTTATCTTTTTATGGGTTTACTCAAATTTCAAGTGAAAACATTTTTTGGATGCATAATTTGATTCCTCACCCAAGGAGTACCCATGTTGCATACTTTCGATAGACCCTACTACACAAAAATGAGAAATACATTAAAAACATGATTGCAAACATGTTTTTTCATGTATTTCTCATTTTTCTTGTAGCAGTGTCCATCGAAATTATCCAACATGGGTACTCCTTGGATAAGGAATTAAATTTTTCATACAACGAGAACTCCCTCTCAAAATTTGAATAAAACCTTAAGGAGATAAGTTGAAATACAAGTTGAAAAA
>APFE030717328.1:0-43316 GCA_000404065.3 Pinus taeda
TCTTAAAATGGCATATTCGGACAACCTTCCCCCTGTTCCACCTACTTTGAAATGTAATTGTCTCCTTGCTACTACAAAGCCAAGCTCGCACACGTCAAGAGGGAGATGATGCTAAATTCTTTGCCACATTGACATGGTATATGGTGCCCATTTCTTGTAGAGGCTCCTTTGTTTCCCTCGAGCTTATGCTTCAGCCTTGAATCTTAGTTATTAATGGCAATTAACTGGTCCTCCTACTCTGACTAACCATTCAATCCCTGGCATTGCTCCTACTCATCCTTGTCTGCCCAATTTCGACCAGGTGAACATGCCTTGTCTGCATCATAGGATGCACTACAGGAGGGGCAGCAGCAGAGGAAGAGCAATTCATCGCCCTGTCCCTCTCTAACTCAACCCCTTTAGACTCTTCGTCCCCCTTGATGATGGCTCATTTCACGGGATGTTATCCAGCCACTCGCAGTGGTCGAGAGTGAGATTAGACTGCAGGTTCTTAGCATGTTGAAGATGCTCCATTGCCTCCTGTTGCCTCCGTCCCATCTCCACAACCTAGTCACTTTCTCCAATTCTAGTTCTACTATACTCTAGAGCGACCTTGCATAATTGCAACCATTTCAGTAGCTTTTGGAGAGTAGACTCAAAGCTATGAATTCCCAGCTTACAGCTTTCAGGACAGGTCTAACACCAGCAAAAGAAAAGCCCATGGTAGCAGCTTAGGGATGAATAGAAGCCATGAAGAAGCTCTAGACCGCTCAGGCGTAGCTGAGGGATGTAAGAAGTTAGGTCGCTTCAAGACTATGGAAGCAATGCTGAGAGATCAACAGGAAGAGGAAGATGCCATGGAGGCATACAGGTGTCTAATAGTGGAAGAACCTCCTCTTACTACTGACACCTAGCTGGCCAAAGTTTTTTCAGGTTTTGTGTTGCTAGCTCCCATCCTTGGGTATATTCGGATGTTTCTTTTACGAAATTGTTGTTAATTTTGACGTTTGTTCGACAAACTATACTACTCTAGCATTACAGGCTGTTAAACCTGAGTGGGAAGTAAGCACTTCTAGTTTTGGACTAGTTTCCATAGTGTGGGCAGTCGCTTTCAGCTATTGGTTGTTAAAAATGGCATAATCCAAGGCTTGGTCTGCAGAGGTCGGTGCCTCCTTGTACCATTTTTGTTACATTAATAGAATTAGTTTTATTTAGAAAGAAGAAACAATTAAATATTTCATAGAGTAAAAGGTATTTTAAGTACCAAATTATTGAGTTTAAAGATAAATATTTGTTTAGTGAGAAATTTAACTGTTAAAATTATTAAATTCAATTTTTTAAAAATATATATTAAATTATTTTAATAATAAAATAATTAAAATTATATAATAAATATTTCAAAATTAAATTAAAATGTATAAAATTATCTTAGATAATTTGATAATAAAATATAAAAATACAATCCATTTTAAATTAAAAAAATATTAATATATAAACAAATATAATAAAAAAATTTATAAAATTTAAAGATGAATTAAAAAGATTTAGAAAACTCTATTAGCCCATCATATTAGAGGTTTAAGATTGTAATGGGCAATTGAAAATGCAGTTCACAATATTGTGTGAATTTCACAGTGTTTTGATTAAATCACACACCATATTTTAATGAGGTATTTTAGCTTAAAAAGGAATATTGAGAATGGATTTAATTATATCTATAAACAAAAACATAAACATATTGAAAGAATTAAGAATGTATCGGTATTTTGGATTAAAAAGGAATATTGAGAATGGATTTAATTATATCCATAAACAAAAACATAAAGATATTGAAAGAATTAAGAATGTATCTAATATTTTGTAATATTGAAAGTTATTAGAGTCAATTTGTAAATTTTTAAGATTTTGTTAATGTTTTTCAGATTTAAAATTTTTTTAATTGAATGATTAAGAATCATTTTTCTATTTTTTGGATACAGAGTAGCATTACTCTAGTGTCTAGTGTTTAAAGTTACAGCAAAAACAACTTTTCAAATTACAAGATTATTATGCTAGTTTTTTTAGCTAAATTATATTTAGAGTCATGACATAAACAATCTTTCAAATTACAAGACTATTATGGTAATTTTTCTTTTAGCTAAATTATATGGTATAATATTATAGAGAAAGAAAGATCAACCTCCCAGTTTAAGGATTTAGGGACAAGATCACTCACTTATGTCATTTAGAAATATAGTTAAGTATGATTATTGAAACAATAATGATATTCACTTTTGATTTTGTCAACTTTAGAAAATATAATAATTATCTAATTATATTAATATAATAATTAAAAAATTTACTGATCTATTAATAATAACAGTGTTATATTAATATATTTATATTCCAATAAACTATTTAATATTTTATTATTATTATTTATATTCTTATCCTATATTATGGGTATATTTTAACTACCTTATTAATAATTTGTTCTTAGACCTAAAATCATTAATTTTTCCTATTAATTTATTTGGATTTTAAATAGTTTAGTGAGTTTTTTTATATTTTTTTCCTTTTTCATCTTTATTTATACCTTATCCCTTTTAGTTCTCTCTCCAATTTCTTGTATTGATGACTTGTATTGATGATGGGTCTTATTGTAGACATGAAACTTAGACATAAAAACCAAATTATAGAGCATATTCCAAACTCATACCTACCCATAACAATGTGCAGATAAGAAATTTGGAAAATATTTTAACATAGTTCCTCAAAACAACCTTTAGAAGATGCTAGAACGTATTATAATCCCTTTTGGGTTGATGTCTGGAAAATATTTTAACATAGTTCCTCAAAACAACCTTTAGAAGATGCTGGAATGTATTATAATCCCTTTTGGGTTGATGTCTACCATTATAAGACTCTACAAGATGGTGGTGGTGAAATCATCCCTCAGCTCTCATCTTCATCACCTGGCTGCAACCACTGCTGCAACACCGTCCCCACCATTTCCAAGGATTATTTTGTGTGAAATGAAGGGAAACTCACCTTTGCCTTTGCTAAAACACTCTTGTCATGATTGAGCTCTGTCTGTAGGGAAATGAACATTTTAAACATAAAAGAAAGAGAAGATAAGCGATTAAAGAAGGGAAGATTTGAAATATAAAGAAAAAGACAGCTAAATTTGGCAGAATTTCAACAGTGAAGTAAGGTTAGAAAAAAAAACATTAAACTTGAGCTGGAAAATTGAATTGACATAAAATAATTAACACAAAGATTATAAAACACTAATATTTGAATAAAATTATTAAAAGTGCTTAAGCTGAAACTGCAAATTAGGAAGATAACTGAAAATGATAGTTCAATCTGAAAATAAAATGTTAAATTTCAAAATTTAACAGATGGACATCCACCAGAAAAGTAAAATTGTCATAAACTTTGGAAAGAAATAGGGAATTAAACCAATTTGTCAGTGGAAGATAGACAGTGATTGAACAAAAGCATATCAAAGTTAAACATATCAAAGTTAAACAAGAAAAGCAGGGAACTAGCAAAATTGACACGAAATCCTCAAATGAAAACAGAACAAGAGTGGATTTGAAAGAATTGTTAAAATCACCAACTTCTCACTGGGATGAAGCACATAGAGTTTACAAAGACTAGTAAGCTTTCAGGCTCGTGTACATATCAATGTGAAGTGGTCACTTCTTTAATCATTTAAGAAAATATAATGCTTAAAGTCTTATAATTCTTATCATGATTCGATTCATATCTTGAAACTGAGAATTACGTATTACCGTGATATTTCTGATTATGTTTCTATTGATAATTGTGAACATATAATTGCATGATATTGTGAATTTTATGAACTATGAAATGGCAGCTCAATACTCATTGATCACGTGCATAATCCCAAACATATAACTGCATATTGTCATGATATGTGTTGTAGATATGTTTTTTAATTTTTTTATGCTGTTGTGATTGTTTAGACATGTATTTTAATGGGGCAGTCTCATTTTGTAGAATTCGACGACTCAATCATGGGTCTTATCTTTCTACAAAATTAATTCATTTTATATAGTTAAATATTTAATGATAAATAATTAAATATTCTTCCTTTCATAATTTTGTATCTATTTTAAATATTTAATTAAATAATTAAAAATAAAAAAATAATATAAATTGTTTAACATTAATTATTTTTTACTATATTTTTAATACCATTAAAAAATATTCTTTGTATTTTAATAAAATGACAATTAGCAAGAAAAAAATAATTATTTAAAAAACTAATAAAGAAGAAATAATAATAATAATAATAATAATAAATTAGTTTAATTTTTACGTTTAATTAACTATATATTATTTGTTTATTTTTAATTACTTTATTTATTAATAATTTAACTAAAAATATATTTAATAAAAAATATATTTAAATTATTTAAAATATTAATAATAAAAATATATTAATTATTTTAAAAGAATTTCACTATAATATATAAATGAAAAATAAAATTTTATAATTAACTATAATAAAAATGCCAAAGTATTTAAATATTTAATTGTTTATATACATTTAATAGTTTTATAATGATATTATAATTTTAGTTATTTAATCCTATGAATCAAAGAGATTAATAAACTCAAAGGGATTATTAATATTATAGATCCCATACCACCCTTGTTTGTGAGGGCCTTTTTAAATCTTCATAGGTGTGTGGGTATTATTTTGGTCTCTGGTAAATTGTGTTATTGGCCTAGGTCTCCTCTCTCATTCGAAGGAACCAATATTTTCTTTTTTTTGTAATTGGGGTCACGTTCTTTGTTTCCTTTAAGCTTTAGGGTTGTGTATGGGGGTTGCTCTGCTTCTCTCTCTAATTTGGGTGAACGCTTTCCCATCTTTCTCCTCTGGTTGTGGTGTCAGCTTCATGGTTTATATTCTTTCACGGTAGTGGCTTTGTGGTATTGGGCATTGTAGTTTTCTTTGCAGGCTAGAAAAAGGATTCTTTCTGGAACTTTTGTCTAGATAGTCATCAACATCTGTCCATTTCATCATGCCCTGCCGATGGGGTTGTCCTCGCTGAGGGAGGGGCCACCATGGCCAGGTTGGGCATCCCAAGCCTTGTCACAATTCATCCTTTGCTAACATGGTCAGCCAGAAAACAGAGGACGTTGAGGCTATCTCTCTCGCTAGTTCACCAGGTAACGTTATGGCCCATACTTCCATGGAATCCATCGCAGAGCACTTGCAACACATTCAGCTTGACATTGATATCCTCAGGGACCACAAGTATGAATACTATAATGAGGTAGTAGCTTATCTTACTGATTTTTAATATTATTAAAAATGAAATTCTGGAGCATTTGGTAACCTTTAGTCATCGTCACACAATGACAACCTTCACATCTTGGAAGCATGGGTGGAACATATTAACTTCCATATTCATGATTGTGTTAGTTACTTTGGAGCTCCCTCTGTAATTTCGCCCCATCCGCCTCCTTGATATGTTGTTGTTAGTCCAGGTCTCTTTTTGTGTTACTCCTAGTATACTAAGACCACAACACCCTCTAGAAATAATGTATGCAAGTTGTCCTCCCTTTTATTCTCTAGCCTCCAATCTCAAAAAGTTTGGTCATAATGAGAGAACAGGGAGTGTTGAGATCAATTTTGTATGCTATCCTATTTTGAAAATCTAATAAAAGCCATTTTGAATGATAAAAAAAAGTTACTATAGATCGTGAGGATTAATATTACAACCTAAGGGATTGATATTAATATCTTGGGTTCTTAATGTTAATCCTTTCGGTTTATCAATTCTTTGAGTTTATAATATTAATCACATGGATTTAGTATTATTCCTTTGGGTTTAAAAGTCAATCTATGATTAGGACATATTTTTATACACATTTATAAAATTGATATCTCTTTTTAATAGATCTCTTCCATAAATATGTGTAAATAGTTTTTGAAATGTAATATTATAAAATTTATTTTAATTGAAAAACATAGTATTTATAGAACTTTTATATTTTTAATTTACATATAATTATTGATCAATATTTATTTTTTTCACTTAAATTACATTGATTTTACTTTTCAATTTAAAAAATCTTATAAATATATTGAGAAAACTAAATGAATCAATTCAATATAAAGAATTAATATTTAATTATTTTATTTAATATTATTACAAATTATTTAATTGGAAAATTCTTCATTTCTTTTTTTCTTAGACTAATTCATTAATACTGTAATTCAAAAATAAAAAATATAACTAATTCTTGTATTCGACAATCAATATGACAATAAGACAATCAATAAACCCAAGGGATTAATAATAATAACCCAAGAGATTTTAAACCAAGGGGAATAATATCAAACTCAAGAAGTTAATATTATAAGCCCAAGTTATATAAACCATAAGATAAGTATTATAAACCGTAAAAGAAACATGGTTGTCCATTGTTGATTTTCATATTGGCACAATAATTGTAACAGTGCGACAGTAGATCATCGTTGACCATCGTTGACCATGGTTGTCACATTGTGACAAAGGTTGTCTCAATATGAAAATGAACCATGGAAAGTCATTATCAACCATTCTCAACCATCGTCAATCATGGTAAACCATGGTCCAATGTCACATTGTGACAAATATTGCCTCAATATGAAAAGCAACGATGGTCAACCATGGTTAACCACAGTCAATTATGGTCATCCATGGTTGACCATGGTCAATTATGGTTAGCCATGGTTAAGCATGGCCAACGTTGCATTGTCTGAAAGATTATGTGAATATAAAATTTAATCATGATCAATCATGGCCCAACGTTTCGTTTTCACAAACATTGTGTCAATATGAAAATCACCCATCATAAACCATGGTCAACCATGTTTATTTAAGGGTTATAATAATTATCTTAGTGTTTATATACCTTGGCCTTATAGTATTAATCCCTTGGGTTTAATATTATTCCCATGAATTTATAATCCCTTTGGATTTTAGTATTAACCACATGGGTTTAGTATTCCCTTGGGTTTATAATATTGATCCCTTTGTGTCTGTTAATTTAAGGTTTCATATTCCTAAGGTATAATTTTATTCATAGGGTTTATAATATTAATCCTTGAGTTTGATATAAATTTTTTGGGTTTATAATTATGGTCAACTATTGTCTAATGTGACATTATGGCAAAGCTTGTCTCAATATGAAAATGAACCATGGACAACCATTTTCAACCATTGTAATTCATGGCCAAGCATGGTCCATTTTCACATTGTGACAAAGATTGTCTCAATATGGAAATAAATCAGGGTCAACCATGGTCCAATGTCACATTTTGACAAATATTATCACAATATGAAAATCAATTATCATCAACCATGGTTCAACATCGCATTATGACAAATATTGTTTCAATATGAAAATAAAAAATTGTGATTCATGGTCAATCATGTTCAACCATGGTCCAAATTCATAGTGTGGCAAACATTGTCTAAATATGGAAATCAATCATGCTCAACCATGGTGCAATGTCAGATTTTTGCAAAGATTGTCTCAATATGAAAAATAATCATCATCAACTATGCTCCAACATCACATTATGATAGACTTTTTCAATATGAAAATCAACCATGGTTAGCATTGTTTATTTTATGGTTTATAATATTTATCTTAGGTTTATATACATTGGGTTTATAATATTAATTCCTTGGGTTCAATATTATTCCCTTTTGGTTTATAATCCCTTGCGGTTTAAGTATTAATCCCTTGGGTTTATAATATCAATCCATTGGGTTTATGGTCAACCATGGTCTAATGTGGCATTGTGAGAAATATTGTCTCAATACGTAAATCAACGATGGTAAACCATTTTTACTTCAGCGTATACAATATTTATCATAGGGATTATATACCTTTGTTTATAATATTTATCTTTGGTCTTATCATAGGATTTCCTCAATATGAAAATAAATCATGTTCAAATGCCACATTGTGACCAAGATATGAAACACATATACAACCACATTTATAAATCAACCATGGTCAATTACGTACATTTATTAATCATGATCATTACATTGTCTCAATATGAGAATCAATCATGCTCAACCATAGTGAACCATGGTCCAATGTCGTATTGTGATAGATATTGTCTCAATATGTAAATCAACCATGTTCAACCATGTTTATTTTAGCATTTAAAATATGTATCATAGGGTTTATATACCTTGGTTCATAATAGTTATTTTAGTGTTTTTCATAGGATTTTCTTGATATCGAACACAATCTTAGTCCACCATGGTTGATTGTGGTCGACCATGGTCCAACTTTAGATGGTGACAAATATTGTCTTAATATGAAAACCAACCATGGTCAACCATGGTCCAATGTCACATTGTGGGATGATTGTCTCGATATGGAAATCAATCATGATAAAACATGGTCAACCATGGTCAAATGTCGCATGGTGACAAGGATTGTTTGAATATGAAAATCAGCCATGATCAACCGTGTTCAACCATGTTTATTTTAGTGTTAATATTATTTCTTGTAGGGTTTATATAACTTGTGTTTATAATATTAATCCCTTGGGTTTAATATTATTCCCTTGGGGTTTTAGTATTAATGCCTTGGGCTTATAATATCAATCAGTTAGCTTTGCTAATCTAATGTTTCATATTCCAATGGTATAATATTATTCATGGGGTTTATAATATTAATCCTAGGGTTTAATATAAATCCATTGGGTTTATAATCATGGTCAGCCCTGGTCCAATGTCACATTGTGACAAAGTTTCTCTCAATATTAAAATTAATTATGGTCAACCGTTGTCAACCATTGCTAACCATGATAAATCATGGTCAACCATGGTCCAATGTCACATTGTGACAAAGGTTATCTAATTATGAAAATCAAAGATGGTCAACCGGGGTCCAAAATCACATTGTGACAAATATTGTCTCAATATGAAAATCAATCATGGTCAATGATGGCCCAATTTCTAATTATGACAAGGATTGTCTCAATATAAAAATCATCCATGGTCAACCATGTTTATTTTAGGGTTTATGTTAATGTTATATACCTAGGGGGGTAATATGGGGTACCAAGGGAGGTACCCAAGGTAATAATGTAATAATGGGATGGGCCATAGTAATAAATAAGGTGGTTAACCCATGTCATGTAAGGAACCACAAGTAGTTAATAATAATGTAAGGGGCCCATGGTATTAGTTGATGGTATGAGGAAACCATGGTAATGATGCATGGTATTGTATGTATGAGGCCTATATAGAGGCTAGAGACTCCACATGGAGGGATATGAAAAGAAATAGTCTTGTATGACAAGCATATGGCTTGTGGAGTGTTCTCCTTCCTTAAGGAGTGAATGTATGGTGTTGCCCTACCTTAAGGGTTTGATAATAAAGAAGCATTTCTATCTATTTCCGGGTTTATTTGCGTTATCTTATCTTTTCATATCAGATCTATAATATTCTTGGGTTAGATCTACAACAAGTGGTATCAGAGCTATATTTCTGCGTTAGATCTACAACATTACCATTCTGATTCGAAGGTGATAGGTGCATATGTGAATGAAGTTCTCGATGCTCTTCGTTTTGCAGAAGAAAAATCCACTCCTTGTATTTTATGGTGTTGCATCAATAAATGGCTACTCTATTGCACCTAATAATTTAAGAAAAACAATTTCAACCTTACAATGTGTTTTATGAGCTGCAAGATATGAAATGCATGTTCCAAAATATACAGTTCTATCTTGATAATATGGATTCTACACTAGCTCAAGTGGAAAGTTTTATTGTGTCAGATTATACCTTTCGCAATCTCACCAATCCTAGTGGTGATCTTGCTGATCATATTGAACCATCTAGTGATAGTGTTCAGGACCAAGCTATCATCTCATCTTTATGAAGATTAATTTATAAGGCCAAAGGTTTCTTTTCACCATTTTGCAAACCGTGTTACAATGTTATGGATGGATTTTCTTGGTTCTCAATAGGGAACTTATGAGTATATGTTGGTTTCCTACCCTAGGCTATGATTTTTTTAATTTGCAATTCAATCGTGCTCGTAGATGCCTCTTTACAGGTGTACCTTCTCGACTCAATGTTATGGAGCAATTATGGCAATACTACTTTGTCTCTTTCTGGGGTAATCTCTGACCTACATCTGGGCAAGGCTTTTCTTTTATCTAGTTGCTCATCTCGTGGAGACTGGCGTTCTTTTGTCTACCTGCTCATGTCCTAGAGGCTGGCATTTGCTTTTATTGTTTATGATAGGGTGGTGTTGTTTGTGGTGAGGGTGTGGTTGCCATTGCACGCTCTCTCTTATGTGGGTTTAAAGCATAATTTGTCAGTTGCGTTTTGGTAGTATATTGGACGATTCGTTTATAGCCGAATTCTGTTGTCTCGCACTTTGGTTCATGGCTACTTATTGGGGGCAGTTCCTCCCTTTCGTGTTTTGGACCATGGCGGTTTGTTAGGACGACTGGTTGGTGACAATTCTTTCCTCTAGCGATTTGATTTGGTGCAAGGCTACATAGTCGTTGACATGGCTCTCATTCTCCAAGGTTAAATTTAATTGTGTGGCTGTATTGGCCTTGGCCAAATGTTTGTTTTTGTCAAACTTGTATTGCGTTAGCCTCATGTTCATGTAGATTTTTATGATATCGTCTTATTAGTTAAAACTGTTTTATACTGCTAAATATTTTGGCAAACGCTGACTCACTTAAATGTAATTACTATGTATCTTTTCTCTTATTAAGAGAAATCTACTTTGCAGCAGCGTAAAAGAAAAAAATTCTCCTCGTTATTTACGATCAACTAGAAAGTACGTATTGCACATAGCTAATAACTGGTAATTACGGAGGGTAAAAAAAGGAAATATTGTATCAGCCTAAACAGATTAACTATCTTCTCTAGAGTACCGCGTTGTTGTGAAACAGTCAACGATATTTCCTCTTCCCAGCATCCTGCTGAACCATGAGACCGCCAATCGTTCTTATGTTTTCTGTAATACACATTCACCCCACTGAGAAAGAAGCGTTTGACTATAAAACGTAAATAATTTTATTAAATGTGGGGATTATTTTTGTAATTAAAAATGTTAACGTAATTTTGCTAAATCAAGTTCGACAAATACGCAAATTGTACTCTGGGCTCCAACTCAGTACTGTTTTGAGTTATGGATAGCGTTGATGGGGACGGCCATCTTGTCCGTAAAGCAGTAGCGTGAAGCTGTGAACGATATCCACCCTTGTCACAGTCGCATGCGCGTAAAGTGATAAGTCTTCTATTTATAAAGCGTGAACCTCAGAACATGTCCGTGCAACCGCGGAATTGATACAAATTAATTGTTTGGTGTTTCAAGTTTCCTAATTTTCTGAGCAGCTATGGAAGCGAGTTATGAAGAGGAAAACCACGCCGCATGGAGGGCCATGTTCCGACGGAAATATTTGAGCCACCTGGTGGCGGTGCTGCGCCATGGTAGAACCCAAACCGTAACCAGGGCATCGGCTCGAATTCGAGCCGTGAGATTGGCTACAGATATGTCACTGGCCATGAGGTCAAGGTGTCGAAGCGCGTGGAGCAGGGCCATCCTTGCAAAATGCCTTTTCAAACTGAACAAATCGCGATTACAACTGCGAGTTCTTAAATCCAGAAGGAATCTCCGCGGAGTAAGGACATCGGCATTTGCCGGAACCAGGAGGTTCAAAACGACCGCTCTTCGGAACAACTTTACCAGGGGGCTGCTGAGAACGGCATCCAGGACGCGGCATACTAGCAAGGAAGAAGCAGGAGGCACCGTGGCTGCTCGTATGCAAACCCTGAGGTTGCTCGTCCCGGGCAGCTGTGGACTGAACACCCCCGTTTTCCTAGAGGAGGCTGGCGACTACATCTCGGCTCTTGAGAAGCAGGTGCAGGCCATGCAGGCACTAGCAGATTACTACTCAAATTAGAGTGCTGATGCTACCTGCCAGGTCTATTTTATGATCTGCCTGGTAAGTCTGAGAATAAGGTCTGAGGCTGCTTAAGCACGAAGGTGGTTATTCTCCTAGGTCGCAGGAAGAAGACAAATGCCACACCGTTGCAGGGTGGGTCATTTCTAAATATATTGTCGATGTGATTTGGAATATGTAGATCAGCGAACTCGGGCTTAGAAATTTGTTTTAATTCGTTGGCCGAGCGAGCAACTCTGCTTTTGAGATTTCTCTTTGGTTTTATTTACAGCTTACATATTACCACCACCAGTAATGAACAAATAAAAAATTGATTTATTAGGGTTCGTATATGGGTTACTGATTTATGGTGAAGTGAGTTGTTTCCATTATTAATGCGCCGCCACCTCTATCTCAAAATTTGTTACATGATATAAGTTCTGCGCATTGCTATTATTGCGTTGAATCAGGTACAGAGTACGTAGATATTTTTAGTCCTCCAGCTCACCTGTTGGTGACCGACTACTTACATTTGGAATAGTTTAAAATATCCATGTTAATGTTACTATTATTGGCTTGAATCAGGTACATAGATATTTTTGGTCCTCCAGCTCACCTGTCGGTGACCAACTACTTGCATTTGGAATGATTTAAAATATCCATCTTAAACGTGACTATTATTGCCTTGAATCAGGTACAGAATACGTAGATATTTTTAGTCCTCCAGCTCACGTGTCGGTGACCGACTACGTACATTTGGAAAAGTTTAAAATATCCATCTTAAATGTTAAATGTTTGAGAGAACAAATTCCTCCATGGTAAATATAATAATATATATATATATATTTTTTTATATATAACATATTTTTTTTATTTTAAAATTGTTTATAATATATTATGATTAAATAATTATATTACTTTTTTTATTTTATTCTTTTTGATATTTTTATTTTATTTTTTCAATTCAATTATTTGGATATTGAATATCTTATTATAAATATTATATTTTTATTTCAAAGTTTTTCCTAAATATAGATATTATGAAGTTGATATTAATTAACATAAAACTTCAAATAATTTATTCAGAACCAGTATTGAAATCATTTTGAAAATTAATCACATTTTTTTACTTCTAATTACTTTTAATAAAAGTATATTAAGTCATATGAATAAGTAACTAAAAAATGAATAGCACATTCATTATTTTTTTTTAATTATAAATGACATTTCTTTGATATTTAAGTAATACTTTTTTATTTTTTTATTTTAAGAAAGACACATGTCAACTCCACATTAAGGACTGATGATCCTCTAGACTCAATGATACTCAATGACACCCATGAGTGTTGAGGGTTTTCATGTTCTCCATAACATCTCCCCACAAAATGGAATGTACATGCCCATTTCTAATGGTTAAATATAAAGTATTGTGTACTTCTAAGAATATTAATTAAAATTCTTCTTGGTTTAGGGCATGGAACCATGAGAAGAGTCAAGCGTCCTGGATGGTTTCATTATTCTAATTTAGGGTTTTTTATTTCATCTTCTATTAAAAAGTTAGATAATTTTTTATAGGCTTCTCAGTGTTGAAGATGTGCCTTGGGAGGAGGGGTTGCACACCCCTCCAGGAATGTTGTAATTAGAATTCCAAAGTGAGGAACTGATAGTATGGAGAAATTGGGGGGCAATCAAATTTTAAAGGAGCTTCCTATTTTGGGAGCACAATGGGAAGCTGGTTTGCGGGAACACTGCATACCAAAGGCAATTCATAACCCTACATGTGTGATTCCAACAAATAGCTCGGGAGACCATCGTCGATGAATGAAAGACTATGTTTTCATTTGCATGTTTATTTGTGGGTGGCCAAAAGAAAAATGAGTTAAGAGTGGTAGATTAAGTAGAAACGGTAGCCTAAAGTGGAAGTAAATTTTAAGCTAGGGGCAGAAGGGTTTTTCACTCTAATTTTTGTGAGTTTGGCGGATAAGAATAGGGTTTTTGAGGGTTTTTGAGGTACGACCATTTTTCATTAATAATTTCGGACTATACATGTGGAATTAGGAAGATTATTATAACCAAGAATAGAAGAGTATTTTGGCAGAACCAATCTTGGTGTGACTTTAGTCTCTCGCAAAGGATTTTTGCATTCCAAAAATTTTGGAGGGAATTCACAATGCAATATGAAAATTTGTGAAATTGTAAGAGGTAACCAAGAGGAGGCATAATATTTCCTATGTGAGGCTCTATGTTTACGTGAACATTTCACAACCTTTACTAGCTTTAATCAATCTACAGTATCAAGGGGAGATATGGAGTCAACCACTAGACTACAAACATTTTTTGTTTCAGTGTTGTCTCTGCCATAAGGATCAACATCTGTTGAAAGTTTTTCCACTTTGAGAGAAGGAACAATAGAGTTCAGGGTTGGTCTTGAATGATGTCTTCTTTAAATCTCCTTCTAGAAGACATAACAATCAGGGGAGAGCTGCTAAATCTGAAAGGAAATTTGACGATAAGAATACCTTTGCAGCTTTCAATTATATGGAGGAGGATTTAAATTTACCTAATGACATCATTATGATAGAATCATGTCTAGAATCCTCAGGAGAAAATATATGCAAAAGAGGAAAATGCCAGAAGAAGAGATGACAGAGATGGAGATGGTAAAATTTTTTGACTTACCTGGAACGACTTAAGTCATATCATCGACTAAGGGAAAATTTGATACCCTAGCAGAAGAGGAACACACTCTTGTTACCCTTATAAATGATTGAGTGATGCAGGACTTGGGTGAACATTCAAATGCTCAAAAGGAGATATATGATTAGATGTATTCTAATGGAAAAATAAAGTTGGAAGAATAAATTGGGGGATAATTCCATACGAATTTTGCATGGTTTGATGGACAAAGCAAAAGAACGGATGGCCAAGTATACTAAATGAAAAGGCAAAAATACGACATGAGAATTAATTCAAAATAGTGAGGAAATCATTAATTCAAGACAAGCTACGATGATATCAGAGTTTTTTTCTCCCTTTCAACAATTCTCTCAATGAAGATCATCATTTAGAATATTTGAGGTTTAAACAAAAAAGTTAAACAACATTATTTACACGAACAAATTAAATCAAAAAATCTTTCACTATTGATTTTGTAGGAAACCAAGGTTTCAGTGACTAAATTGGGTGAAATAGGAGGTCACTACTTGAGGGGGTATGAAGTTATAGCTCTTGATTCTAAGGGTATTGTGGGTGGATTGGTGATTTTGTGGAACCCGATGGGAGTTATTTCCAAGGTTGGCTAACTAGTCCTTGCATTTTGCCTAGTCGATTTCAATATCTTGGTTCAAAACACATAGTGAGCTTGATAGTGGTGTACGATCCTCATGTGGAAGGGTAGATTTTTTGTATTTTGGAGAACATACAGGACCATAAAAGTATAATTGGAGATTTCTTTGGATTCTTGGAGGGGATTTCGTCCTAGTCAGGAATCTAAATGCGTAAAAGGGTGTGATTGGTAAGTTAGATTCAAGATCAACCTCTTTTTTAGAGTTTTTGGAGAAATTATAGTTTGTAGACATGCCAACCATAAATGGTACTTCTATTTGGAATAATAAACAGGGAGGCAAACATCACGTGGCAAGTCGCGTTGATCTTTTTTTGGTTCTGAGCCAATTAGAGCAAAGGAGGTCTTGATTGAAGCTATTATTCTTCTCTGTCTCAATTCTAACCATTAGCATGTTAGATTGGAGTTATACCTTAAGGAATCCCCAAGGAATATACCATTTCTCTTTGAATAGTTTTGGCTTTAGGTGCCATAGTTTGTAGAGAAATCTAAGGTATGGTGGGAGGAAATTATGGTAAAAGGTAAGAATAAGATGCATACATTTCAATTGAAACTTAAATAATTGAAAGAAAATTAAATCATGGAATAAAAAATATTTTGATAATGGTATTAAGGAGAAACAAATTTTGGAATGTCGGATGCATGAAATAGAACAACGTATGATTCTAGAAGGACACACTTTTGAGTTAATGCAGGAGGAGGGGGTCACTCTAGCTACGTTAGAGAAGAGAAGATTGCGGGAAAAAAATATTTGGTGGAAAATATCTGGAGTTCAATAGCTGAAAGAGGGAGAGAAGAACTCTATTTTTTTCCACAAATGTATCATAAAATGTAAGCATAATAATCAATTTTTTTCAGTCATTGGGAGAGATGGACTACGTACACTTCAACATTGGGTGATTGAAGATGAGTTATTTCTTATAATATGGAGGTACTTATGAAGCCTTTCAATAATCGAAAAATAATAATTAATAAGATACAACTTCAATTCTAAAACCTGTTAGCAAGGAACAAAAGTTTTCTTTGATGAGGTTGAGGATGCCATTATGGCTATGCTTTGAAATAGTTCACCTGGCCAAATGGGTATACATCATATTTTGTTAATGCTTGTTGTACTTTTTATGATAGGAGATTCATGAGGTGGTAGAGGAATCTATAAAATGTCAGTGAATGTGGGGAGGTATGAATGCAATGTTTATCTCTTTGGTTCCTAAGAAACGAAAATATGAGGATCCAAGTTGGTTTAGACCCATTTCATTATGCAATTTTACCTATAAAATATTTTTCATAGTTATAGTCAATCATTTGCAACCACTGCTAAAGGACCTTTCTCAAAAACAAATCAGTTTTGTGGAGGGTCGACATATTTATTATGGTATTATAACATTTCACGATATTATTCACTCTCTTAAGACTCTTAAGAAATCGGATATGATAATCAAACTTGATATTTCCAAGGAATATGACAGGATCAATTAGGATTACTTATTTTAGGTCAATGCATTTGAATGTTATTGGCATTCAATTGCTTAGGTATGATATCTTATCTCTTCTATTTTTTACTCAATTCTAATTATTAGTTCTCCATCTGGTACTTTTAACTCATCTTATGGACTAAGACACTGATATCCATTGTCTCCATTCCTATTCATCTTGGTTATGGAAGGGATTGGATTTATGGGAGGGCTTGGTTATGGTAGGGATTTTAATAATGTATTACTTGAAAGGGACGCTAAAAGTACTATGTTTATTTTTTGAAGACCTTGCAGTGACACACGAGAAATTTGTGGATGATGTGTGTCTATTGGGGCAACCTAACCTCAAAGAAGTGAAAGAGATCCATTCTCTACTCTTGATTTTTATAGAAGCTTCAAGTACTATTATTAACTATGAAAAGACTAGGATTTTCTTTTTCAACTGTATGAAGTGGATACATGCTCATCTAAGACATTTTCTTGAATTTTAAAGAGACTTTCTTCCATCTAAGTACTTGGGGGTTTCCTTAGTGTTAAATTCGAGGGGACCCTCCTGCTAGAAATATATTCTTTTGATAGATAGAAATAGGATCAATAATTGGACATTTCAAGCCCTTAATTTCATAGGGAAATTGATTCTTACTAAATTATTGCTTCAAGCTATCCCATTTCACTAAATGTCTATTATGTCAGCATTGAAAATTGTTTGGAATAGTTTTATTTCAAAGTGGAGAGAATTCATATGGCGGGGACCAAATAAAGGGAGAAGGTGGTATTTAGTGGCTTGTGAGATTCTTGTAAAGGGAAATCTAACTAGGGCTCTAAACTTGCGTGACCTAGAAATATTGAATGCAACGTTTGGAGGAAACATATGGTGGTGATTGCTAATAGGGTGTAATTCCATTATGGAAGAAATATGGCTAGGGAAGTATGCATCTCTCACACCATAAGAGGAGAGACTCTGATATGATTCCACCGTTGATGGTTCCAGTTTATGGCGATGGGTGTAGGAGAATCATGAGGTTGTGAGAAAAAAATGCTTTGTGGAAAGCCAAGAAGGGAAGCTCGACTTTGTTCTGGGATGACGCTTGCAAAAAATTACCACATCTTAACGAGAGAGGGGATTTTAGTACTCTGAAATCATTTACATTTAGTATTGGAGCAATCAGGGTTAGTGACTTTTATAAGTTATATTAATATTATTCGCTATGGAAGATGTTGAAAGGGAAGGAAGATTGGTGATGTTCGTCTCAAGAATTTGGTTATGATAGCCTTCAACAAGAACTATTGGATATAAAATTAATATTAACAAAGAATTGTGATATATTGCATTGGGGTTTGTGTGCTATTGGGATGTTTACTTTAAAATAAGTTTATGATTTCCTCATAAATCACCCTGGATTGGAGAAAGACATTATGTGTGGAAGACTTCGTTTGGGATTCATTGGCCAAAATTTTCATTTTTTATTTGGTTGGTGGGGAGGCACATGCTTCTCACATGGGACCGCATAAATAAGAAGGGTTTTAAGGGGCCATATCTTTGTTTTCTATGTAATATGGTTGGGGAATGATGGATCATGTATATATAAACTGGTTGTTTATAGAGGAAGTATGGTATTTTCTCTCTTTCATCTTTGGAACTGACACTTGGAATAGAGAGAATTTGGTGAAATTGATTGCTCAAAGTAATTTTTCTATGTTTAAGAACCCCATCATGAATAAGGCTTGGATCCTGGAAAAAAATTTCATTCTTTGGAATTTGTGGAAAGATAGAAATGCAAGTATTTTTAGAGATAATAGGATACACGTAGACATGATGAAATATGTGATTAACCAAAATTTCAGAGAAACCATACTTGCTAACTCTTGGTAAATAGATGATCGGAAGGTCAACAATATCGAGGTAGTGATTCTACAAAAATTAAATCTATATCAACTAATGAGCTCTTTTAAGGTATAATTGGTCACACATATCTCTTCTAATACTTCTTTCCCACCTCCTCAAACATGATTGATCAAGTCAAATTTGTTTTCGGTGTCAAATCATAACCCTAGCATGGATGGTTTTGGTAGTGTTTTCTAAGATTGTAACTCATCTACCTTGTGATTCTTTGCACAAAGTGGTGGGTCAGTTAGTAACAATATGGCACAGTTCTTGGATTTGGAGAAAGGCATTCAAATAAATATTCATGAGAGGTTTCATTTGTTACATGTTGTTGGAGATTCACAGGTTGCAATTCAGTGTGTATAAAAACCCCTAAATGGGAAACCCCTAAAAAAATTGTGAAGAGTTGGAAGTTGGAAGGTGTAGTTCAAAGTATAAACATCTTTATTTGTGAATTGGAATGTGTAATAGTCCAATATTTTAGAAGGGAGAGTAAGAAGGTTGCATGTTTTCTAGAAAATATGGGTTGCAAATCATGTGCTGATTTGGACTCTTTCCAATTTGGAGGAAGGTTTTGAAGCTCTCGAGGAGTTGTTTAAGGAAGCCAAGATGGAACCTAATGGGGATTATATTCTGGGTACTAGGGAGTTTGTGGATTGTGTGCCATCCTTCCAAGTGTCTTGTCTTCATAATGGAATGACAAGGGCTCGTTGAGGAGTGAGTGAAGGTTACGAATTGTGTCTGATGCTTTAAATTTACAATGATGATGATGTCAAGGTAGGGGCATGGGTGTATGTGCAAGGAGGTGAGGTCTGTTTGTTATCCTCCCTTATATGTTTTAAGTTGGTGACCTTTATTTTCAGCTTATTCTTTCAATAGTAGCACAATAAGTTACTCTGCCAATTGGTGTGCAATATTTCATGTGCCATTGTTCATGTTTGATTCTTAAAATTTGTGAAGTTCATCATTTTTCCTCTTTTAGACCGATGTTATGGTTTTAGCAAGCCTGCATTTCTATTTTCCTTCCCTATTTTCCCGAAGGTCGATTTCTATGTTAGTTTGAGTCCTTAAAAGTGATTGTAGGCTTTTGGGTGATATATAATTGTCCTCATGGTGTTTGAATTCTAAATGATTTAGTGTTTGGGCCTATGTTCTAGGTTCTTGGTTAGTTGTTTTATTTTAATTAAGTTTAGTTATTCATAGTTTGGTATCAATTGGAAAAGTTAAGGGTTTTAGGTTTTGTCATAATTTATTTGAAATAAGTCTATGCTTCAAAGAATTCCATTATTGGTTGTGGGGCTATGTCATGTTTTCGAGTTGTACCATGATTGAAAATTCACTCAAATTTGATTTTATTATATGGAACTTGGTGGATGATTTGGTAGTTCTCAGGTCATGGGTTTATGGTGTTGTATCTCATCCCTTTTCTTTCTTTGAAGGAAGGGGTTCTTTAAGTCTGTGTTCTCATTTTTCCTTGGTTATAGCTCTCATTCCTCCTAAGTAGAGGATGTTTAGTAGAATATGTGGAGGAAGTAATGTTGGAAATAAAATAAGATAACCTTTTTCTTATGAATTTGTTGATACCTTCTTTGATTTTTTTGATTTGGAAGTTAGGAAGGAGATTTTACCGTTGGAAGGTGAAGTGGTCAGGGACCGACCTTATCACTCGTATTTCAAGTTGGTGGTGGGGATATCAAATGGGTACTAGACCTTGGAATATTTAGGAAAACAAAGCCTCATTTGATGAATTTTTTTGCCTTACACTAAAAAATGGCCACTCTACTACACTCGATATTCAAAGATAAACAAGTGGATACTTATAATATATTCTCCTGATTGGAGGATATCAAACAAACAATTCATAATCTCACATATTGTTTGGATAACAGTGGAATCTAATTTGACTCATATAGAATGATTCACGGTGAGTGAATCTACCTCTAGTGTCCTCACTGATCCTTCAATTGACATGAGAAAACTGCTACAGTAATTTCCTTAGATCAAGGTTAGTTATGGCGGGCATCAAAAAAAAATTCTATAAATTTTTGTAATCATCCTTCAACTATAGTTTTTCTATGGAAGTATAGTTATCATTTTGATTCTGAAGTGAAATGCAATAAAATTATGATCATTGTCTACCTTATGCTTTCTTAAAAAAAAATTGTATGTCATGCTTATTTTTTTATGGATTCTTTAGTGGTGAAATTGGTTTCTTGCACTTTCTATGCACTCTAGTTGTGATTACTTTGTTTATTGTTAGAAGTTAGAAGATCCTCATTATCTTGCTACTAATGAAATTTTAGTCCTTCTGTGTGAAGTGTGGTGTCTCCTTCTAGTTTTGTAGACATTCTTATGCTTCAATGCATATAACTCTTTTCTTGAATGGAATACCATAGGTAATTTGCAACATAGTTTATCTTCTCTCTCGTTCTCTAATTCTTTTATATGAAAAATTAATTTATGTGAACAAAAATTAACTCCCTATATCTAGTGGTCTCATCTAGAATAACAGAGGGAGAAAAAAACTATGTTTTCCTTAGAGAGATTAGAATATGGAAAAGAGATCTATCTACAATCTGTAGTAAGTTCTCCTCTTCTCTTTGCTTGTAAGCTCTAACTCTACCTCCACACACTACAAATGGAGCCTGTAAAAATGACTAAAACAAGCAAGGGAACAATAATATCCACATAGAATAATCTAATATCTCTAATCAATGACTCAAAATGGCATTGAAATACATAAGCATCAACATGGCATAGGTATATAAAAACATCATTCTTTTTGTATTAATGAATAAAGGAGAGAGTTACAACCATATATAAAAGTTGACTTCGTAGATATCTCCCTAATTGTCTTCTCCTTCCTTACCACAAATAAAAAATTAACACTCAATCATACTGCAAAAATGGATGATGACTCCTTAAGCTCAAATTAGCAACATAAGGGCACTAGTAATCTCCAAAAGACAATCTAGACTCTATGGGAGGCAGTAAATTTATAGGGTGAAAGTGGTAGTTTAGGATTTACCAATCAAGTCATGAGATCCGCATATGAGGGAAGATAAGATCTAGGGATAAGAGATAAGACTACTAGAGTGGGATCAATTAGGAATTCAAGATATTTAGCTCTGGTAAATGGTTAAAACTAGCTTAGAATATTTTGGAAGGAGACGATTTGAAAATATTTTTTATTTTTTCTGAAATTATAGAACCATCACACTTGTAGAGTAGAGAAACTTGTGTTGATAAGTGCAAGTGCTCAGTTATACAACATTGGACCATTGCAAGTGGACTTAAGAATAGCATGTGTTGGGAACAAAAACACGTCTTTTGAGTTGATTGAACGAAAAAATTATACTTTATGGAGACATGATGCTTAAGTATTTGCGAACGGATAACGAAAAATGTTAAGGAAGTTAATTGATCCATATTTTCAAGACATTTGATTAGGTGCGAAAAATGACCTATAACAAATTTCCACCTAAAGTACAAAGTCAAAAGCGGTGGCTGAGGACTGAAGTGATTTACTCTGTGACAAGTCTAAATCAAGAAAAAATTGGTTGAAATCACCATCTATTACGGTACATATTATCATCATGATATCATTTTTGATGGAGGAATACCCATGCTCAACATATAAGCCAATATTACATATACAAAGATAAATAAATCTCTTCCAATGATGATAGAGTGTGGGCATATGTTTGGATGATTGCATGAATGATCATAGCCACCATTCTTTGTAATATTGTATGAATCCTAAAATCACATACCAGATGGATGGAAATAGATTCAGGATCTTCTACCTCCTCACTTGATAGTACGAGTCTACCCATGCTAAATGAGATGGATTCTAACATGGTAGACACCATTTTATTACTGAACAATAATGTGAGTCATTAATATATATGAGAGAAACTATTGATAATGATAATGTCTCTCAAGGTACAATAGTACAATCTATGTAGTGTGAATGAATGAGCTAAAGTTGTACACCACGTAGAATCCTTTACTCACAGTCTAATGATGATGACCCATCGCAAGAAGCAAGGAAACTTACCACTGAGGTATGCAAGTTCCAAGTTAGTGAAGGGATTTTCTAAGTCAACTTCTTAGATAATGAGCTGATGTCAATAGGAAGTGACCCATTGTAGGAGGGCCTTGATGTATTGCTCATCCATAGCATGAAATGGGTATCAAGATTTGAGACAAAGTGATGTTGATGAAGAGTTGGTTCAGGAAGGGAACACATGAATGAAGGCTTCAAGGTATTGTAGAAGATATCTCCTAAATTAATTCTCTTGAACATATTGCAAAACTTTATGGAGTTTGAAACAATACAAGCCTTAAGAAATTAAGGTCTTCTTAATTTTTTCTAGATTCGAGGCAAGATAGCCTAAATAGATTTACTGAAATATATTTTTAGGGCATCAGATATTTAGGAAAATGCTTCAGGATCAAAGCACATACTATCATGATAGAGGTAGAAGATGTCTAGTTTCTGATAGGGTTGTCTTGGAGAGGAGCTCCTATCAAATTATCTAGCACGAGAAGGGGTGGTGAAACTATTAAGGACTACATAGTTGTGTAATGTAGACCTTATTCTAAACCAACAAAGGATGAAAATATAGAGATTAAGGATGTGATTCACCTGGCTCCAAGGGAGATCCATTTCATCATTTCTTGGTTGCATGGTAGTGTCATTTTTCATTTGACTATCAAGTCCCAAATGCAATATGGAATGGAATGCATAGAATATATTGTGTTTAACTCAAATGAGGGGGTGTTGGAAAATTTGAAGGAACAACTCAATAGATAAAAGGATGGGTGGCTGAAGAAATTTTCATGTGTTTTTATTCTAATCTCATTTTCTCTAGAGAGGATATCGCTACTTCATCCTCAGTGCATTTCACTTGACCTTCTAGGTCCTAGGGTGCCACGGATGAGGCAATGGGTTGATATCATGTCTTATCATGAAAGTGCATCAGTGATGAGTTTCACTCCTACTTTCTTTCAATTCCTATAGGTGAAACTTAACATGATCGAGCACTGCCCATATGTCTGAGGTAATTTATGAGGATACGCAGATATTGTCTTACCTGAAGGTGAGCAGTGGGGTGATATAGGTAAAATAATGTCATTTCAGATGTTTTTTTTATTTTTTGGATTTTACATATTATTTTTTAATGTATCAAAGAGTAACTTTTGGTTTCACATGAAGATATTGAACCAGTACTACCAATAGGTTCATCACATCTTTAGCGATGGGGATATCCATAGCTTGCACATGTTAGAATTGCTGCAGGGGCAGAGGAGGTGATGCAACATCTCGACCTAGCTTAGAATCTTACCAAGTTTGAATGCCATGTTTAGGGATAAATCCAATGTTCTAGAGACAAGGGTCACTGATATCCCTATGCATTTGCATTGATAAAATATTAGAGTGTCAGAACACATTTGTTAGTTGTTGTGAAAGTTACCCTCATGGTTATATGTTATCGCGATCATCACTGGGACTAGCGACTTGGGAGACCTTAAAGCCAGACTTTGTCTGCATGTATTTTGATATTATAGGCCAGGTGGCCATATGATTCTTAGAAACATTATTTTGTAAAACTAAACTCTATATACAGTTTATCTATCGATGTTTCATATTTTCTTTATATTCTTGTTTAATGTGTGATGTTAATTGAAGTGTTTCCATGTGTTGAAAATGAATGTCTAAAACATAATTGGCTAATGAACCAGTTAATGTATTTAGAATTCCATGGATATGTTGATATTGAATGTAATAAAAATGTATTTCTAGAAGATGAATCCTTAAAAACATGCATATCATAGTTGGACCTGTTACTAAATAGACATTGTTCAGGCGTATTACTACGAGTTATGAATCAATTGTGGCCATCAAATGGTGACTGGCACGTGAAGTAGCATCAGACAATAATCCAATCACTATACTACATAATGATATTATTAATTGAGTGACAAATACAAATCCCTTGTAAACACACTAACTCACCATTTGGAGCATAAATAGCCGAGGATGTGAAGGAAATATTCTTAGTACTACGGTTACCAACATATGGATGTGCGAACACTGACATGTGCAATAAACGTAATTCAAGATTAACAGAGATAGTAGGAAAATTTGAAGAAAACACATTGCAAGCATGCTAACACACTTATACAGTATGTACACAGTGACTACACAAATTTAATATAGGCATAATAGTTTTTCAAGTACAACCCATCTCTGGGATTCACTAAAGGGATTCCATCAAAATTAATGAGATCATAAGCCCCTTTCAAAAATACATGTTTAACTATATACGAGCCTAGTCACATGGGTTTGAGCTTCCCAACCCCTCGCTTATCAACTTTATAATCATACAAAAGGACTAGATCACCTTCTTAGAAGGCACGCGGTTTAACATTTATGTCATATTGGGCTTTGATACATTTCTTGTGGGCCTCATTGGTCATTGCTGCATCATGTCGAGTTTCATCTAAGCATGCTAGATGCAAAAAACTCTACTCTTCTGTGGAAATTGTAGGAAGAAGCTCAAAGACAAGCTACAAAAATGGAATCTCACATTTGATGTGAAGGAGTGCTTCTAGAATGCATATAACTTGAAATGGTGTAAATCTGGTTGTTGTTCGAACAAATGTTTGGTATGCCCACAAAGTTGAAAAAGGAATGAGGTGCCAATTTGTTTTATGAATCCCTATAATGTGTTGCAGCATATTTTTCAAAACCTTGTTAATGAATTCTACTTGCCCATTGTCCTGTGGGTAATATCGAGTCGAACTATCATGTTGAAGGCCCAACTTGCCCGTTATTTTAGACATCATGCAATGTTAAAAACGTTTACCAATGGTTTCAAATAATAGCTTGCAAAACGCCAAATCTAGTAATGACATGATTGAAAACAATTAATGTAGTTGTTTTGCTGGTATTATTGTATGTAGGCATCACTTCGACCCATTTGATAAAATAATATGTAGCCACAATAATGTAGCCATGCCCCTCGGTCGAGTGAGGGTTATAGGTTATGAAGTCAATGCCCCATTTTTCAAAGGGTCCAACAATGACAATTGAATGCATAGGAGTAAGTGAAGCATGATATTTTTTTATCATAGATCTGGTAAGGGTGATAGTTTTGGACTGCAAAGATGCAAACTCAAAACCTGGCTGGCCAAAATTAACTAGCTCACAATATCCTTTTGGCAGTGGCATAGCTATACATATGTAAACCACATGGTTCAATATGACATTCGTGCAAAGATTTCTAAGCCTCCTCATGAGTGAGGCAATGTCTAAAGATGACATTAACACCATGACAACAGATATTTTTAGTAATTATAATGTAATTTCAAGCTTGGTATTGAATGTGTCATTGATTAGAGCGACAAGTATTATGCTAGAAAGTTTGGTTCTGGAGATAAGTAATGATATCTCCATAATAAGTATTAGATGAAACAATCATAAAAAATGACTCATCAAGAAAGGAATCATTAGATGTAGACTCAATTCCATAGGAGGGAAGGTCGTAGATCATTTCAAAGAAGACTAGGGACTCCTTAGACTTGGATTTGATGAATTCCAAATCAAACTCCTAGAGAATAACAATTCATTTAGAGTATTTTACCCCCAACAATATTCATGACAAAATGTATATTATCAGGTTGTAATAAGAAAATACCATAGTCTTCCAATGTAGAATGTAGTCATGGAATATTTTTCCAACTTGTACAACTGCCAAATCTAACTTTTCAACATGAACGTATTTTGATTTTAGTGTCATTTAACTTTCGACTAAAATAATATATAGTATATTCATCCCCTAGGTCAACTTCTTGGACCAATACCATAGCATGGTAGTAGCAACTACAACAAAGAACACAAAATGGTCGTATTTATAATCAATGGGATGCAATAATGATGCTCGAACTAGGACATATTTCAACGCATCAAAATATTTATGGGTTGTATCATCCCAATGGAAGGGAACCCTTTTCTTCAATAGGAGAGTAAATCCTTTCGTAATTTTTTCATATTTCGAGACAAATCTCCATAGAAAGTTAGCCTTCCTTTAGAGGAATTGTAACTAAACTAATGAGGAAGGTGCTGTAAAAGAAAGAATTTCCTCTACTTTGAATGGATCAATACAAATTCCTTATTTCGACACAACAAAGTTAAGAATTCTACTAGATTGGACACAAAACACACATTTGTGCAGCTTTAATATGATATTATAATACCAACAATGTAAGAAAATAACACTGAGATGCATCAGATGATCGACACAATATTTGGATTGGGTGGGTAAATCATCCAAATAAGGTTGGAAATGTGCTTTATTTCGTGGAAGGCATAAGTCATGACCCTATGGAAAGTTGCAACAATGTTCTTAAAAACGAAAGGGACCTTACAATAGGAAAACATGCCCCATTGAAAAATAAGTGTAGTCTTATGTTGGTCTGATGGGAGTATGCTGATTTGATTATAACAAGAAAAACCATCCATAAAACTTCGCTCCTAACACACTCATCAACAATTTGGTCAATAAATGGGATTGCGTAGTTGTCTTTGGGACAAGAACAATTAGTATATTGATAGTTGTTGCATACTAAAATAATTTGTTATTTCTTCACCACAAGGAATATGTTTGTGACCAAATCAGTGAGAGGAATTGGGTAAATAAATCCAACACGCAAAAGGTTTTCAACCTCTTCTTTGATAACAGCAACTTTCTTAGGGTCAACGAGACCTAAGACTTTCAAACAGGCTTAGCATATGGATAAATTGTAATTTATTGTACTATGATATTTGGATCAATACTTAGAATCTCTTCATATATCAAAGTGAAAACTTCATGAAATTATTTAAAAAGGGCTTTATAAACCTTGACCTCATCAAGAGAACAAGATGCACCATTCTGGACATTCTCAATAATTTTGGGTTTAACCAAAATATTGAGAGGAAAGTCCTATTTAATATTTGGTAAGTTCTTCATATAATTGAAATCATGAATATATACAAAATCCTTAAATGTTTCAGCAATATTGGGTGAATAAAATTTTCCAATATTACTCTCAAGGGTTTAAGATAAGGACGAAGGATGATGATTATCGTCCCATAGTGCATCATTTAACATCATGATTTCCATGATGGTTTCATTAGTAGAGAACGTAATGGTGAAAGGATTAGAATATGTATCGAAATCATGGGAATTATTAACCCATTATATTGAGGAATTATAATCAAAATGTGTCAAAAATTCTAAATAAATCACCTCATATTTGAGCTCAACAGGGTTGAGTTGTTATCACTCAGAAGTTTTCCTTAGAAGTTATCAAAAGAAGGAATCATTCGAGGTAACCAAAAACCAATCTTTTAGGCTTAGGTTCTAGCCAACGTAAGTCGAGAGAGGGCTCTCTCTTTATGATTTAGCTTTGTTTTTATTAGATTTTAGGCTAGTTCTAGTGTTCATGGGCTTTTGATGTTTGGATTGAAGGTTGGGTGGTGGAATTCTTAAAATAGATGAATAGAGTTAGGTCTTCAAGCCATTGGACTATGGAGTCAATCAATGAATAGCATAAATGGACCAAATCATTAAAGGGAATGTTCACAGGGCAGGCTAGCAAAGCAAAAGGAAAATCTTTTGTTCTAATAGATGAAATGATTCTAACCAGGGTGAAAGGGAAACTAAGAATCCTTGGACCAGGATCAAAACGAAGAAAGGAGGGTGATCATGAACAGAGGGCGATTAAGAATCCTTTTCTATAGACCAAATGAGAAACTACGGAAACGAAGGAGCAATTAAGAGTTCCCTAACTAAGATAGTTGAGTAGAAAACATTTAGAATGTAAAACAGTCAAGACAAAGTGCATTCAAGCAATTTATGAAATATCATTCCATGTTATACATTTATATTTTTGGGGAAAAAATAAGATTATGAAGAAACATAAGAGAAACAACAGTAAACATGAGAAAATACTTATTTTTATTTCACTTTACACAAGAATCCTGTAAAATATCTGATTTGTATTCCTTGATCTAGCAATCCAATCCAGTCATTGATACAATAGAATTTGATTTGAGAGAAAAAGTCTGCATAAATGTCTTGGAATCCACCCTACATACTTCGAAATGTGAAGTATTTATACAAAAAATAATTACAATATATCTCCTAATAGTTTGAGATTTAATCTAGGGAATAAAATATCTTCAGGCATGAAGATAGAGACAGATGTAAAATTATTTCTTGTTGTCCCTTTTATTGTGTTGTTGTTGGCTGTTTCTGTTGAGTCTTAAGCCCTTTAAGCTAGCTAGTAGTTGTGGTATTTTCTACGCTGAAATCTTCTTTACCTTGATTTTTCACTAGTACTCTCTGACCCTGCTTATCTTTCATTCACCTGTTTCACCTGGCTGCCTTCAGATTTACTGTGGTAACTTTATGATGTAATACTTTTATAATAAATCTATCATTTTTTCCCACCATTCTGCCTCAGGCAATCTCACCTTTAACATTTTTCTGTAAATTTCATCTGCCTCTGTGTATTTAGTAAAAGCAGGCTTGGTGAGAAATAAGTGCTTCACCTCATGTTCTAGGAAAAACAACTTTTCCAATGAATCATATAATACTTTGCCAGTGGGAAAAGCTTTAATGCCTGAAGAGTTGGCTTGTTCCTTGGCCAATCTCCTGATTTTATCTCTGTAGTCCAATTGGGTAATGATTTTATCATTGATGACCATAGGATTGGGAAGGCATTTGTCCCTCAAAATTTGAAATTTGGCCATAAACCTGTCAATGGCCACCTGCATGTTGTGGCACTTTTCTTCCAAGTTCAGCATGAGGTTCCTTTTTGAAAGAACCTTTTTAATCTCTAGGATGGCCTCAGTCCTATCCTCTACACCAAGCTCATGGAGCTCATGTCTGTTCTTACTGTTTAGGAGGTGGATAAGTCGATTTGCATCCTCAGGTTGGTCTCCTAATTCTTCCCTTACTTTCTGGATAGCCTCGGTGCCTACCTTCACCAATTTAGCTTGCTCAAATATAACTCGAATTGATGGCCAAATATCATTGCGGAGACAATGATATTGGCCCATAGCCTCTCTTTAGTCTATCCTAGTGGCTTCTATAGTGTTAAATCTTTTTCTAGGACTTTGATTTTCTCGCCCACCCTTAAGGCTTTATGTGTTTCTTCTCTTTGCTGAATTTCGACAAGTTTACAGTTAGTTTCTAAACTTGCCACTTTCTCCTCTAATCGTTTGAGCTCTGTAGCTTGGATGGACATCTCCTCCATAGCTTTTACCAGTTCTGTTATTTTTTCAGTTGAAGTGCTTGCTGCTGTAGTGGATTTAGTTGTAATTGGCAGTGTTGTGGCCAGTGGAGTTGTTGGTGCCAATGATGTTGCCAGTGTGGAAGGATTTACTATTGTTAGTGTAGGGATGGCAGTTGTGGAAGTTGTGGCCTGGTCACTTTCCTTGGACTAAATCAAAATGTCCAACTCCTCAGTTTCTTTAAGATGATCATTTAGGTTTAGGACTAGGTCCATGAGCTCTTCATGTGATTTTTGTGCTTCTAGGAATTCCATTGTTTGAGGGTGATGCAACAGAGGAATTTTGTGCTACTTCTTTAGGGAAGCAATGTCATCATTCTTATTTTTGATTAGCTACTCTGTTTCTTTCACATCCTTGGGATCATGTCCCATTCCTATCACTAAATCCTCTAAGGACTTGATTCTTGTATCTTTGGCCTGTGATGAGTCCTTCTACAGCTGAAACTGAGCTGACATATTATTTAAAGAGTTCTGCAATTGGTGGGCCATTATGGCTTTCCCTGTCAATGTAGAATAAATCATCTCACCTGTTTGTTTATGCAGCTCACTCTGGTCAATGGGATGAATATCCCTTACCAGTACTTCAAAATCCACTCTTTTGAAATTTGTTGTTGTCCATGGCTATTGAGTGGTTGCCTTAGTGAAGGTCATTTGCATCTTCCCCTCTTTGACATCATAGGCTGACATGAGCCTTGTTTGATTGGTGGGGTCATTTTTAGGTACTGTGCATAGGTCTAGGCTTTCAGCCTCTCATTTCTGGCCTTTATCTCTTTGTAACTTTCATTGATGTCTTGTTCTTTATCTATTGGCATTCTGAAAGAGGATACCTTAACACATTGTTGCCTTTCCACCATCTAAGTGTGTGATGTGGAAGGTTCTAAGATGCCTCCAGATGGTGTGGCATGTCTGCTTCTATCTCTTTCTGTGCTTGTAACCATAGTTGTATCCTCTGTATCTTCCTGTTCAGAGACAAGATTCATTCTTTGTCTCTTCACCTAGCTTGTCTCTGCATAGGCTTGAGATTTTGTCCTTTCTGAAGGAGTACCCCTTCCTTGTTTCTCTTGAGGTTTTTCTCCTGATTTAGAGGAGTCTGTAAGACTGGGGGGTACTCATGGTGGCCTCTGGTCTATCTATTTTCTCATATTGCTCTGGTAAGTCTAATAGGTCTCATACTTCTGATTCTACTGGTACTTTTAATTCTGCTAGTACTTCTGATTCTTCTTGTACTTGTGATTCTTCTTGGACCTGTGATTCTCCTGGCACCTACAAGAAATAATCCTCATCAAAATGTTTCTCTAGATCAATTAAAGTTTTTTCCACATCAACATCAGTGCTATCCCTATCTTCTAAAGTGTTTTCCACCCATTCCAGTTGGTTGGCATACTTTTCTATTTCAAGGATACGGTGATGAATGTAGGGAGCCATCTTGTTTTTCTATCTTCTGTTGTAGATGAAATCCAAGGGATCATACCTCCATATGAATCTTTGTTTTAGATTTAGCCTTTGAAGGATTTGGTCTGCCTCCTTTCTAGCTTCTCGACTATTACAAATGAAGGGACCTAATTGGTCTTTTATCTTGAGCTGGGGCTTCTTTTTGGCTCTGATAAAGTGTACCTCATCTAAATTGATTATTTTCCTGTAGTATTCCAGTGCAAATAACCTCATTGGGAGGTATTTGGGTAGTTTATATGGGGCCAGCTCACAGCCATAAATTCTAATCTCAGTGTGGTTTTGGTACAAGTACAATCCCCCACTTTGGATTGTTTTGAGAGTTGCAGGATGCTCCTTATGTCTAAACGGATTCTTGGAGGAGGGATGCCTATTAGAATTGTCACAATGGGATGTACAAATAGGTCTATGAAGTCTGTATATGAATATGGGGAGCCATATTTATGGATCAGTGGAGTCCAGAAAATTACTGACCTAGGGTGACCTTTTTTTGTCAAGCTTCTAAAGAGTAAATGAGAACTTATTAGCTTGGTAGTATAGAAAGAGGTGATACAAAACTGAGGAGTACTTGAAGACTCACTCATTACTCATTCTAAGGAACTCGTCATGCATCCTATCAGCTATAAACTTGGCATAATCATAAATAACAATAGGAGGCTGTCCTAGAGTGTATATGGGCATGAAAGCCAAGATAATCTCATCTATATACTCACTGGTGGTATAGCTTAGGACACTGGATATCATTGCTACAATGTCTTAGCCAAATGGGGAAAATGTGGTAAACACATATGGGGAGGTCCTTTGGGAGTATAGTTTCTTCCACAATGTAGGTTTGGATTATTTGGGCCAATATTGTAGGGCTAAGCTTCGGAAATAGGTCCAACAGATCTCCAATGGAGAGGGGAGTCAAGTTTTGGCCAGGTTGAAGCTGCATCATCTCATTTATTGATTCAATAGTGATGGTGAAAAGTACAGTCTTGTTAGGGGACATCACTACTCTTTGGCTGGGGATATAGTTTGCATGGCAGTAAGGACGATTTCTGGGAAAATGTGAACTTAAGGGAATTGGTACTTGGGTAAATTAGACTCCCAAAAACTAATTTTATCAGCATGGTTCAGGTGTTGGTCTTTGTATTGGCAGTAGAGGTTGAGAGGGGATCCATGGACAAAGGTGTCCTTTATCTGGAAATCCTTGTCTGCCAAGGGGGGATGGTCTAGGTCTAGATGAGGAATGGAAATAGGTCTCACATCCATGGAAATTGGGGCAGCCATTCTCAGTTTTCGTGGATTTGACAATGGAGGAGGTGATTTTTAGTTTTTTTTTTTTTAGGCCAATGGTGGTTCAGTCGGAGTGAGCTGAAGTCGCCTGAGTTTTCTTTAATTAATTTTTTTCTTTTTACTAGCAAACTCAGTAACTCGTTTTGAAATTGAGAGGTTTTCAAGTGAATTATGGCTTAAATACCTGGAGTTAAGGAGAATTGACTCTAAACAAGGAAATTGGCAACTGCGAACAGTTGAAAAGGTTCTGACTATGCTGGAGAGCAAACTGGGTGCTCTATGGCATCTTTAGGGTGCAGCTGGTCGTAAGTTGACAACTTCAACATTTGAAGGTGTGTGCATAGAGCTTTTCAATTGAAAAAAATGATAAAAAATGATTTGGGGCTTTCTTGGCTTTATACGCAAAAGTCAATTTTGGCGGGTATGGGTAAATTGTGGTTGTTTTTCGTGTAGCAGGGTGAACAGTAGATGTTTTGGTGCGTAGTGGGTGGGTGATAAGTGGATTCCATCACACCACTTTTGGGCGCTTGATGGTATTGGGGGGAGGCTGCCTGATTCCATTCATTGAGCGACATGTAGCCTCGGGGGCCCAATGGAAAGCAACTCTTTTTGGGCATGTAATGTTCAGACGTCGGGGCCCGCTCGAAATGGATAAGGGCCATTAGATATGGATGGGAGTGATCATGCGGTGATCTGGTAGTAGAGTTCCACGGAAGGTAGTCGGTGGGCCCGGTAGGTGGTTAAATGCAATGATTTTTAGTTAATGAGGGATTAAGGTGGGGTTAAGGCGTCAGGGTCATTAATGGAGGGTTTAACTGCATTTCTTGATTAACTTAATCATGGATCGATTAGTTAATGGGTTTGGGTAAAAAATCATAGTTTATATAATTAAACTAGGGTACGGTTAATTAATATTGTGGGATTTAAGTATATAAGGGAAACTGGTTTTTATTTAGGATTTAATAAATAAATTAGTAATTAGTAAAGTGATCAAAACGGGGTACAATACCCTAAGTATATGATATTTCATGTTTTAATGCTTTTCCAGTAATAACATAAAAACTTAGGATATAGTTTTTTTGTGGTTTGATATAAAAAAGAGTTATGTGGGGAAAAAATACTTTTCATAGGTAAAAATAATTTAACCTTAGGAAAAGAGTATTATTAGGGAAAATGGATGAACTAAAGCGGGGAAGGAACATTCATGATGGGTTTTTAGTACTTGTTGCCCATAAGTCATTGAGTCGAGGGTTCGATCCCTCCAAAAGTCAGAGAAATGCTCCTAGCCTCATTGACTTAGGGTTTTTTAAGCACTCTAAACTTTATTGTGGGAAGTTCATTAAGTAAAGGTGAATGAGCGAGAGAGGTTAATTAATTGACTTTGATATCCATTGCATGCTTGATTGCCCATTAACCTTTTATATACATGTTGAAAGATGATCAATATGCTTTTGTCTAATCAATCATCATACTTCTGCAACCTTTCTTCTACTTACCCATCTACTCATCCTACCATTTTTACTTCTCTTTATTTTTTATTTGTTATAAAGAGTATCTAATCTCTATATAAGCCTCATACAAACAATACCATGGATCATTACCATGGTTCCCTCATACCATCCAACTAATACCATGGGCCCATTACATTATTACTAACTACTTGTTGTCCCTTACATGATATGGGTTAACCACCTTATTTATTACTATGGCCCATCCCATTATTACATTATTACCTTGGGTACCTCCCTTGGTACCCCATATTATCCCCCCTAGGCATATAACATTATTAGGGTGCATTTGAGCTACCAAACCCTTATCAAATATTTTTATTTCTCTTTACAATAATAAAATAACTAAATCTAACCTTATTACATCCAAGTGCTCAGGTTAAGCAATTGAGCTTCTTTTATTTACTCTACATATCTAATTATTTTCCAAGATTAAATAGTTTGGTCAGATATCTATTCTCTATCTATAGACATGAAACTGAAACATGAAATAGCCAATGTTAAACATTTTGACTATCATGAATTGTGGTAATGGTTACAAACTACACACAATCATTTATTATGCACAAAAAATAAAAAGTAGTGGCTTTTTGACTCACACTTTCATGGTCTTTTTCTTTTCCCGGGGTTCATATTTTTCATCTTTCTTGACCCCTTTATTCTTTTTGTCCTTTGATTATTCTCTTAGGACATACCCTCTTTACAATTTTTAATTTTTTGAATATGGAAAACATTTGCATAAAGAAAAGGTATTTACATATTACAGGTTTAATCTCAGACATTCAAAATTATGACTCTTATTGCTATGGGAACCTAACATGAGTGACATATGATCACCAAACGGATCAGTATTAGAAACATCTGATACTATCCATGGATCAAATGGAAGAGTAAAACAGGAAATCATATTAACGAAGGCAACTAGATTTGGAACATTAGAAGGAGGGAGCAAAAAAGTTCCCATTAAAGAGGAATCATTTAGCAATCCTAACCTGACATGTTGATAGGGTTGTGGGGATTCACCCACAAGTGGAATTCTTCTATTGGTTTGAAAACTATTGGAAAAAATGGTAAGTTGCTCGATGCCCAGGGTGACCCCCCGGTGAGGGAAAAAAAACATCCTAAAATAGGTTGAGACGACAACTATCATGGCATATATCCATGTATAACCTAGTAAGAGGTTATAATCCAAAGGTCCATCTATAACTTGAAATTCTACTAAAAGAATTTTTCTTGCTAATTCTACTTGCTATTTATTCAAAATCCCATAAGGATTGAAACCTCTTTCATTTAAATCCTTAAGAGTTGTGGGTGGCTGATTAAGTTGTGGAGAACCAATAGCTTTCCAATAGGAAAGGGAAATTATACAAGTTGAACCACCTTCGTCCATAATTGTATGATGGATAGTTTTACTTTGAATAACAACTTGGATCATGAATGCCATTTGCAATGGAAATTTTAGAGTATGGTTCTCATCATTAAAGATGACGAGGTTCAAATGCATAGGATCTATGCCTCCAATTGTTACAAGTAAAGACCTATTTTGGGTACGACAATTCTGTAATACCTTGAAAGTTGACATAGAAGAAGGAGCTTGGGTGAAGTCCTCAACTATATTGTAGTTGTGTGCAACTCTTGCATGACGATTAAATGTTGATTTATGAATAGTGCCTTTAGGAGGTTATTGTTTAATGTAGTCGGTAATGTATCTAGAAAAGGATGTAAAGTAGATTGAGTGGAATTGGAAGTTTGATTATTAGCCTTAGAAATCGAGGAATTCAGGTGACCATCATATTTATTTCTTGAAGGAACCATGATATCGTATTTATTTTTGGTGGAAGATAACATTATAACCTAGGAAGAGGAATTTGGATCTCGTGCAACCATATCTGTATCCTAGTTGGGAAAGGGATCTATTAACATAACATATGTGTTATATGAAAAAATTAGGAATTGATTAACTTCCATCTGTTTTGGATAGTCTGGAGTAAAATGTTCCTCATTACGAATAAGGAAAGGATAACACAGCTTTCCTTTGTCCTCTGGAGATCGATTATTATTTTTTTCCTGCAAAGAATTATATTTCTTCTTATTTCATTTCCTTTCCTCTTACTTATAGGTTACCAAGGTTTTTATTTCCTAGATTGAATGACATTAATTTTGGAAGTAGTTGCAGGAGTAATAGAGGATGGGTTTTTAATAGCCATAACAAGAGATGAACCAAATCTTTTATTGATTGTATATTGACTAGCAGAACCAATCACAACATCAGTAGCATGTGATTCTTTAGTGGGAGGAGGTGGAATAGTATTATGAGGTCATCAATAATTGAGTATCTTATTGTAGAGCATGCCAAATTGTGTATAAATCAAATCAAGGTATTGGGCACGACCAATGAATTGATACTCAGTAAGAACACCACCTTTAGGATTGTCTTTAGTTATGAACGATAAAAAAATTTGATAAACCATTCAACCATTAACTAATGAGGAATGAAGGTTTTGATCAACCAACATTGACACCTTCACTCATGAATATGATAAGAGATATGGGTGGAGTTAGACTATTTAAAAGAGGTCAAAAGCCTGATTCGAGTTTCATATCGGATAGGCAATTGAAAATGAGTCAAGAACGTAGTTTCCAAGGCATTGAAGTTAATCTCATGGTAATTCAACATACCACTTAGTTGCCATACTGATAAGATTTCGCTTGGAAATTTGTAAGAAAATTCAATCATCATTCAAGGAGTTAGATGAACACCATAAATGGTAGGTCATAACATGAGTAAATGAGTCTTCTCCAATATTTCCGTTGGATTTTGAGATATCGCTCAACAATTTGGTAGGAATGGCTTGCCAACAAGGAGAATGAAAAATAGGATCATTTTTCATTCATGTTAAATAGTAATTCAAGGGTCACCACAAATGGAAGCTTCCTATTAAAGTCTAGCGGAGGATATCCTGGGTATGATGGAATGACTTGAGCAACCGGAATTTTCATTCTGGTATAAGGAGGATTTTGATAATCAAGATAAACATAGCCAAACTGCCTAGTTCTTTGATAACCTTGTAAAGGTTGAAATGGCGATGAATGAATTTGTTTTCCTTGATAAGGGATTTTAGGTATCATAGTTTGTCCAAGAGGGATTTCTGCGATACTTTGGAATGACACTACCGAGGGGGATTTTTCATCATCCCTACATTGGGTTGACTAGTTGGTACTTGGGCCATACCATATATAGGTTGACTTACTTGCATCTTAGGGATAGAATGACCAAGTGGTGGGGTTTGTAGAACACCATGATGAGGCTTGGTAGGTGGCAATTGATAGATCCTAGATGTCAGTGAAAAATGTTATGTTTGAAGTGCAAACTAGACAGGTTGACTAGTTTGGCATAAAACTTAGGCAGGTTGAGGTATAGATTAGTGGGCCCTGGTATTGCACCAAGAGTGTTGAAACTCCCAAGGGCTCCTAAACATAAATTATCAACCCGAGATTTGTAAAAACTTAGAGGTGACAATGTTGTATGCACACTAGGTTAGGTTCTACTCATGCCACCCACAATCATGACATCAGATAAAGGTGTTTAGATACCTTTCCACCAACTTAACTATAGTGAAACCTCCTAATGAAACTAATTTTAAATATGAAAGTGAAGATGTCATTCATTCAACTTGTAGATGCTAATTAATATTACATGAGAGAAGAAGGGCTAGTCTACTTGTAGAAGGAAATCTATTATATTTTCCACATTTCGTCAAATCAATAACCTACTTCCATGTATCATTTATCTACTTTACATTTGCTTGAGAATAATAAATCTAATTTGTAACAAGATTGTGAATTAAAAACAATAATTCTATACCATGTTTTGTAGTGAGGAAAAAATGAGGTTGGAGTGGTCTAAGAGCTTCCCTAAATCATCAAATCACAAGTTGGGGGTCATTATTCATCAAAAACAAGCTAAGGTTGAATTGGGGAGAAACAAAGGTGGGGGAAAATGGTTTTATAGGCCTTCTACAACTATTTCTACTAGAGGTCATGTATTGCTACAAAAGGCCTTGTATTTCTATAGGAGGGGTTCTGAGAGACTTTTTAGGGTGGATATGGTATTTCTAGGGCATGAAAAGATGGATGAAGGTAGGAGGGAGTGAATTAAGGTTGGGGAAGCCTCCCATCCAATCCTAGGACCTCTCAGAGGTTTGTCTTGCACCAAGGTGGTTGTGCATAGTGTTTTAAATTGCCTAAACAAAATGACTATGGAAACATAGTTTGAGAGAATTGTGAAGGGTAAAGGGAGAGGATGGAGAAGTCCAAGTGTAGATGAAAAGAGTTCCCACCCTTGCAGATCAACAAAACCTTGCAGCTAGCCAAATGCATGTATCAAATGATCAATAAGACAATGAGATAAACTATCATGGAAAATATGAGTTGAATTTGACTAACATCTATTCTACTTCAAAACAATACCTGGATCACTAAACTAACTCCTAAGTTGCATAAAGTAATCATGCAAAAGTATAAGTAAACTATATATATATATAGTAAACTATACTATATATAATATATATATATCTATATATTTGCAATAAACCATTAACACTTATTTTGACTCAAAATTGTAACTCCTTTCCCAATTACTCTTACCACAAGAGAGGTGATTTAGAAAAGTATGCAATACAATTTTTAATAACTTAACATATACTGCAACAAAAGAAAGACATCAAATTATTGGAACCAAGAAAAATACATTAATATAGAAGAGGGACTAAATCCTCTAGGTTAGGGCCAAACATGAGGGTTTCATACCTCTAGAGCTAGCTCAGATGCAACTCAATAAGAAAATTCTCTTTAACAGAAAGCACTAGTCTCGTACATCACATGAAAGTTAATAACATCAAGGTCAAGCCCTGGGCTCAATATATACTCTCAGGTGAATAAAAAAATTGAATCTTAACAAGCCTTTCATTTGGTTTATTTATACGAAAATGTAGCTGTCAGCAACTCCCTTGAAAATAGGAGTGGTTTCCTCCAGTAGCTTGAAAATTATGGATTTCCTCCTCCTTAAGCTTCACTTTCACTTGGAGTTACTCGAGTGTCAGTGAATTCGAGTTTGTGAGTGAGGATTTTGGTGATATCAAGCTGAGTTAAAGAGTTAAGGAGGTGGACAAGCCTCCCAATATTCTCTCTTGGTTGTCTCCATCAAGTCCCTACATAGTAAATGCCTCAAAATTGCTTCTTTTTCCTGTAATTAATCACATTAAGCCACATACTTCAAATATTTAAAACCACATTATAAGCTTATGGGAGGAGAATATTTGATTTTTGTTTTTCAATTTTCGCAAAAATATAGAACCATTACACCTAAACAGTAGAGAAACTTGTGCTAATCAATGAAAGTGCTCAATTATGCAACATGTGGCCATCGAAAGTGGACTGAAGAGAAGAGTGCACTAGGGAGAAAAAAATGGTTTTTGAGATAATTGATTGAGAAAATCATACTTTTTGGAGAGATGATTCTTTGGAAATTCCAAAGGGATAATGACAAAGTGTTAAGGATGTTTATTAATCTAGGTTTTGAGGACATTTGATTGGATGCGAAAAAATGATCTCTAACACATGTTATGGATTAATGATGGATTTCCCTTTTGTTGGCCAACAATGCATGTGTTACAAGGTATGCTAATAATCATTTTGTGCCGAGGGAATTATACAAATATTTAGTTATTGAACTTTATGTAATTTATAGCCTCCTTTTGATATTGCTCAGGCCCTTCATTTTTACTAGATGTCTTTGTATGGATCTTAGTGGCTTTATGGAGTGAAGTTTTGCTAGGCATATTTTGCAGAGATTATTATGGAAGATTGTAGCTAGGCCTAGAGTGAGTGTTATAATTTTCACTCGCTAGTTTTCCCTAAATTGTATTTTTAAAATTTGCTATTTTTCATTTCTCCTTTGTTCTCTTGGTTATTTTCATTCAACGATATGTATTTGATATTGTAACTGGATTAATACAATCTCTGTAGTATTTTATATAGTCTCTTTATGGACTTTACATTTGGTAAATGATGCATTGAAGAGCATCTTCTACTCCATAGTTGAAATGGGAGTGTTTAATGATCTTATTTTCTCTAGTTCTTCTCAGGGGATTTGATTATGATTGTGATGTACTCAATATAAATTGTATTGGTTATGAATACAAACTAATTCAATTCACTAAAAGGAAATATTAAAATTAACACTCACAAAATGCCATTTTCTAAATAAAATGTATATGGGTAATTTTAATTGGTAAATACTAAGTAGCTTAGTACATAGACCTTAATATTTTTTCTCGTAATATTTTTTGAAGTTAAAATATGTATAAATTATATCACAAATTAACATCAAATATTTGTGTTGGATATTTAAAAAAAATTGATATTCATTATTTAATTATTTTAAATTTACTTTCAACGGACAATAGCTTGAGTGGTACCTAGGTGGTTTAGTTCTCCCTCCACTTGAATTCTATTATCTGAACTCATGTTAACATGTATATACAAAATATGAACATGTTGGAAATCATGATGAGTTATCTAAAATGCGCTTTTAAATCCATTCTAATCATAGATAAAATCTCTTGATATGCAAACCCATGTAAAATTTTAAATGAGGCTTGGCCTTTCAGGAGATTTAATCTCTCTTAGTGCTTGGTTAATTCAAGTTAATATATATACTATAAATATAATATATTATATATATATATATATATATATAGTATATATATATATATATATATATATATTATTATATATATATATATATATAAATGCATTTTTGAATGGATTACAAGACTTGAAGCTTTCTTGAGAAATTGGAATCATATATGACTGCAAACTTAAATATGAATTCAAAAAATCTTTAGTAGGTTTTTAGACAAAAATGATCAGAAATATGCAATGAGAAATAATTTTAGCCGTAAGAATTCAATATACCTCAATATTATATATATATATATAATATATATATATATATAATTTACTATATAATATATATAGAGAGAGAGAGAGAGAGAGAGAAGAGAGGAGAGAGAGAGGAGAGAGAGAGTATTTAAAATTTTTCTTGCACAAAACATTGAAATATTTTATTTATGAACCACGAATGCCATATTACAACATTTTGATTTATTAATAATGATTTTTAATTACATGTCAATATTAGTTAATTTTTTTAATGAAATATTTTATTTATGATTTTTTTTTTAAAATCACATATATCATTAAAAATTCAATCAATTACACATCTATCTCTTTAAAGAAACATTTTGAAAACTTTCATTAAGTTTTCTTGTAAACCATATATACACATACACACACATACATAGATCCACCTTAAGTATAAATCTAACATAAGCCATGAGGGATCATATTTCTTCCCATGCAAACTTCTTTACAGTGTAAAATAGAATGTGTTGTTTTTTTTTGTTTAAATTATATTTTTTATTGCTAAATAGAGTATATATAGTGATGTAGGAGTATTGACTCATCTTATGAAAAATCAACAAGAGCCACTTCTAGAAGGAAAAAGCGAGAAAAAACACATCAAGAGGCAAGGGATTTGTCAAAAAGCTTGAAAAATTGAATCCATGAGGGATTTTAGAATTTTTTTTAGAGATTTGTGAAAAATATCTCCGTTGAGAGCTTTGTGGAGAGGATCATGTTGGGATATTTATGGAGAACACCATGGATCTTGAAATGATCCACAATATTGTAATTATTCCTCTATAAATTTCAGGATTTAGAGATTGAAAAGATGTGATTGATTCAATAAATATTACTCCCTGAGGGGACATGTAATATCATAGAAATTAAATTAATTTTAAGGCAAAGTTTATGTAATTTTTCTTCTGTGCATGGTGATTTAATGCCTTCATGAATTGATGCATAGATCCGTTGAATTTATTTGGTGAATTAGCATTATATGAATAGCACCGTGTTATTCTGTTTTCACAGCGGAAGCCAACATGACCTGAATTTGTGGAATCATAACCCATAGGTCCTAAGATCAAACCAGTAAAATGACTGAAAATGAAAAACCCCATAAAACGTTTGCATCAAGTGGTATCAGAGCATAGAAGATTCATGTGCATAGTGTGGAGGAGAAGAAATAGAAGAAGGTACAAGTTGATTGAAGATCTAGTAAGATATATTTTTTTTCTTTGTGTAGGCGACAACAGAGGAAGGTGAGAAAATTTGTAGCTCAATTGGTGCTAGAGGAAAGAACTAGGGTGATGCAAAGATCCCAAACCTAGGAGAAATTTTTGTGAGGTATCATGTAGCAAGGTGGAGACTTGTTACTATAGAGGCATGTTGTAGCTTACGAGTTGAATCTGTTACAAGAAGACTAGAAGGAATATGACAATGAGGCCATAAATTTTCATAGCTTAGGAGTATGATGCAGGAGCATCCACCCTTCCTATGGAAAATCATCAAGAACCACTTCTAGAAGGAAAAAATGATAAAATTCACATCAAAAGACAAGGGATTTGTTAAAAATCTTGAAAAATCAAATCCATGAGGGATCTTAGAAATTTGGTGAGAGGTTTATGAAAAAATCCATGTTGAGAGCTTTGTGGAGAGGATCATGTTGAGAGATTTATAGAGAAGTTCATGGATCTTGAAATGATCTATAATATTGTAATTTCCTCTATAAATTGTAGCCTTTGGGCATTAAAAAGATGAGGTAAATTGAATGAGCCTTTAGGCATTAAAAAGATGTGGTAACTTGAATGAATATTATACATGAGTCACCATGTAATATCATAGAAATTAAATTAATTTTAAGGTCAAATTTATGTAATTTGTTTTGTGTGCATGGCGATTTAATGCATTGATGGCGTGATGAATAGATCCCTTCACATTATTTGATCAATTAACATTACATGTATAACACAGTGTTGTTTGAGAGCATGAGTTAGGTTTGTGGAATCATAACCCGTCCTAAGATCAACCCAGTAAAAAGATTGTAAATGACAAACGCCATAAATCGTTTACATCATATAGGACCAATTAAACATTTTAACCATTAAAAAAAAAAAAAAAAAAAAAAAAATTCATGATA
>APFE030717345.1:20631-60354 GCA_000404065.3 Pinus taeda
TCCCTGCTGAACTGAACATGCACTGACATGCAACTTAGTTAACTGATGTATTATTTAGTTGCATTATGAGTTAATAATTAGTTTAACAACTCATCATTAGTCTATTTGCAGTTAGACTAATTACAACTAGTTTAACCAAGTCAAACTGAACACAACTCCATCAACTCCACAATCAACTCCACCAACTCAACTGATTGAGTTCTAACTGAAGTCATGCATGCAACAACTCAACTGACCCACAAAGAAAACGTATCTTTCTGACAGCTTGCATGTGCCACATCTGTAGCTCAAACTGAAGTGCTCCAAGAGAATAAGATAAAGTTTATAGTCTGAATATTATTATAAGCTAATAATATTTGACTGCTCTATAATTAGACTTGACAGTGTCACCTCTGCCGTCTAAAAATAGAAGTCCATCTATTTTTGCCAACTTGACCAATCATCCATAAACAACATCCTGCAACTCATAGACATGATCCATATGTCTAAAAATAGACATAGTCTAAAAATAGACTTTGCGCCATAATTTGCCCGCGGGCCCACTTAGTAAAGGTGACTCTTTTCACTAAGCTCCATCATCTTGTTGCAATCTCAACACCGGGCAAGTGCACATAGATTTTTGATGACTAATGACATGATGGAATTATCTTGTCCTTCTACTGATTTGTTTTCTTAGTTCTAATTCCAACACTGTTTATTCCTTTCAGTTTTGCTTTGTTCATTTACTTTTATGCAAGATAGATATTAGACTATTCATGTCAATTTCAGTTACCTCCTATAGCTAGAGTGAGTCTAATGGTGAGGGATTGAGTGTGAATGTATAGTTTGATGCTAGTTTATTTGCTTTTGCAAGTTAGTGATTAGATTACTCATGTTATTTTCAGTTACCTCCTATAGCCAGAGCGAGTCGAATGGTGAAGGATTGAAGGATGAATGTGTAGTTTGATCTTAGTTTTATTTTATGCAATTTAGATATAAGATTACTCAATTTGTTTATGATTACCTCCTATAGCCAGAGCGAGTCGAATGGTGAGGGTTCAGAATATGAGTTGATGTGATATGGTTTAGTTTACTTTGCTTACAGTTTTTGAATTGCTTTGAGTTTAGTTTTCTTTTTATACAACAACAAGGATACTGGGTTTCATAGTCACTAGTTCACTGTTTGGTTTAATTATAATTTAGGCACATCTTTATTTTCTCTTAGTAATTGATTTCATCATTACAAGTTTGAAAACGTTTTTGAAAATTGGAAGTTTGGAAATTATTTTAAAAGGTCACCATTGCCTTGAATACTTATATCCATACTTGATTTTTAGAATTGCCATCTCATATTAGAGAATCAACAAGAGGATAAACCCAAAAACAAATCAAAAATAAAAAACGACAAAGAAATAAGAAAACGGTTATCTTGCATATATAGTACACTTCACTTCAACAGTTTACGACTCCTGAATTGACAATTTATATAGCAATTTAGGACACACTAAATTGACCAAACACATGCCTCAAATGGCAATGTTTGGGTTGAAGAGTGCTTAGCCCAGTTGTAAGCATGTTGAGTATAGTGCAAATGTTCATCCCACAACTTAGGATGCTTGCCGCAATACCCACAAAGAAGATGTATCACTGTCATGTTCACCACCTCTGTGTGACCATATGTTTGTGGATGAAATGTTGTACTATTTTTCAATTTGTTGTTCATGAATCCCAACAAGATTGACTAAAAATTCTCAACAAAGCGATAATCTCGATCACTAACAATGTATGTGGGCAATCCAAAATGCACCCATACATTCTAAAAGAAAACTGAGCAATTTGTTCAGCTGTAACTTGCTTTTTACATGGCATCATAATACACATTTTGCTAAACTTATCCACAACTACATAGAAATAATCATGACCTCTTTTTGACAATCGAAGACCTCCTACAAAATCCATAGAAACACTCTCCCACGGTTGTTAAGGAACCCTAAGTGGTGTGTACAATCCTAAGTTCCTATTGTTAGGCTTACTAACTACACATAATGAACATCCTTTAATAAAACGTGACACACTTTCAAGCATACAAGGCCAATAACAATACCTCTGTAGATTTGCCACTGTCTTACTTACACTGAAATGACCAGTAATAAGAGAAGTATGTGCCTCTCTTATGATGTTGACTCTTTCTCCCTGTGGAATACAAAGATTTCCAAGATGGTACAACAAGTTATCATGCAAATGATAATCCAATTCTTCTACTTGGTTACCTTGACTCAAGCTTGCATAAACATCCTGAAAGTCATTGTCTAATGCATATTGCTCAATATAACTTTCATGCAAAATAGAATTATGCTTGAGTAAAGTAGATGCACTAATAATAGGCCTAGAATGCATATCAACAACTTTATTTTAGATACCTTTTGTATACCTTATTACCAAGTGGAATTGTTGAAGAAAACCCATCCATCGGAAGTGCCTTGATTGATACAACTTTGATTGAGATTGCAAGTATTGCAATGGTTGATGATCAGTGTGAATGATTATTTCCTTACCCATAAAGTAGTCTTTCCACTTTTTCCTACTTTACACCAATGCATATAATTCCTTGTCATATGTAGGATAGTTAACCACTACACCAATGAAAGTTTCTGAATGAAAATAGATAGGCTTACCATGTTGCATGAGGACTGCACCCAAGGCATAGTCAGTGACATCAGTTTGAATATCAAATGACTATCTCAAGTATGGAAGTGCAAGTACTGGAGCTGAACTGATCTTTTCCTTCAATGCATCAAAGGCCTTTTGTTGTTTTCATCCCCACTGAAAAACCTATTTCACACTTGTCAATGCATGCAAAGGAGATGCTATAGAAGAAAAGTTAGCAATGAATTTCCTCCAATATTGGGTTGCTCCCAAAATGCTTCTTACCTCAGTAACTGTCCTTGGCCTTGGCCAATTCAAAATGACATCAAATTTGGACGAATCTATATTCAACTCACCTCCTCCAACAATATGACCCAAGTAAACTAAAGAAGTTTTTCCAAACTCACATTTTGACATCTTTAAATACAACTGTTCTTTCTTTAAGACATCAAGTACTTTTCTCACATGCATGACATGTTCATCACATGATTTACTGAAAATTAAGATGTCATCTAAGTAGAATATAAAAAACTCAACAAGAAATGGCCTCAACACATCATTCATCACACACATGAAGGTAGTGTGAGCATTACATAAACCAAAAGGCATACCTAGCCATTCAAACAATCGTTGTTTTTTTTTTTTTAATGTTGTCTTCTAAATGTCTCCTTCAACAATTTTAATTTGATGGTAGCCACTCCTTAAGTCCAACTTATTAAAATTCCTCGGACCTTTCAATTGATCAAGTAAATCATCTATTATAGGCAGTGGGTAACGATTCTTTACCGTAATCTTGTTCAATGCACATAATTCAACACACAGGTGCCATGTTCCGTCCTTCTTTGGCACCAGAATAGTAGGTGAACCACAAGGCAAAGAAGATGGCCTGATGATCCCTTTATCCAACAACTCTTGAATTTTCTTTTTAATTTCTGCACTTTCCATCACTGACATCTTGTACATGCCAATGTTAGGAAGAGGACTATCTTGCTGCAACTGTATCTCATGTTGGATTCCTCTCTTGGGAGGAAATCCTTTTGGTTCCTAAAACATCTCATCATATTGGTTAACTACATCAACTATTTCAGATTTCAATTTTGAATCACAACCTTTAAAAGCTTAATTATCAACATCATTCTTGAGTTTGATCATTAGAAGCAAAAAAATCTTGCTTGAATTCACTAGTCTTTTCATCTGCCCCGCATTAACAAGTGAAAGATTTAGTTTCTTGCTATGAGCTCTCACAATATATTCTACTCCATCTTTGAACAAATGGTATTTCTTTTCATGTCTATGGAAGATAGATTTTCTATCATAGAGATATGAGTTGCCCAAAACTATACCACATTTGTCTAATGGCAGAACATCAAGCTCCACTTCATCTATGAAATTTGCAGTAATGTCGAATTTCATTTTACACTTTCTAGTTACCTACAGTTTTTCATTGTCACACACCCATCCAAGTGGATATGGTTTATGATGTGGAATGGTTTCGAAGTTTAAACTTTTGACAATGTTTTCAAAGATAAGATTGGCTTGAGAGCCATTGTCAAAAAGTGTATCAATTTTTCTATGTTTTCAAATCACCCTTATGTGAAAAAATTCTATCCTCTTCTTTTCATTTAGAGTTTAATTGTGTGGATTTGAAGTACTAGTACTAGCAATGGATTCTTATCCTTTCATACGCATGGCTGTAATTTTAGTTTCATCACCCGAATTGGATCCCAAATCCTGTTGAGTGGTTGCAGTTGTCTTTTGTTTTCCTTTGTTGTTGAATTTCTTTGGTTTTATTTCAGGATGAAGCTTCGAATAATGAGCTTCATCATGACCCAGTTTGGAACAATGCTTGCATTTTAATTTGTGTCATTCCTTCTTGATATATGCATTTTTCTTTCCCTTCCCTTTGAAACCCTTTTCTTTTCCTTTACCCTTAAATGACTTTTTACTACCCTCTTCTGGAGTGTTTTTACCTCTTGTCTCAAGATGAGTGGCTTGCACACACACCTCATCTAGATTATTGGGATTAAACATAAGGATAATATGCCTAAGGTAACTATGTAAACCCCTTATGTACTTCAACAACATGTCTTGTGATTGCAAGTCTACACATAACATTAGAGACCTTTTTCTGAATTCTTGGGTGTAATCTTGCACGTTTTGACCTTTAAGTTGTATAAAGTTCTACTAATTCATGATGGCTTTCTGCATATAAGCCAAAGGGTATAATTGTCTTTTAATTGCAACAATGAAATCAGACCAAGAAATTGAGATATTACCATGTTATTTTATCTCCTCTTGTGTCTTTGATTCCCACCATACTAATGCTGCACCATCCATCCTCAAGGAAGCTAATTGAATCTTTATGTCATCCTATTGAAGGTTTTGAATTTTGCAATAGAGCTCCAACTGAGGAATCCAATTATCAAGCTTCTCTGCATTCACTTCACCATTATACATAGGCAGTTCAAATTTAACATCAAGTTTTAATAAGGGTGATTTTCCAGTTCCTTTTGAGGTATGTTGATGAGTATGAGTAAGGGTTGTGTTAGTGGAAGAGGGTGAAGATGTTTGTAAAGAAGAATATGAAGAATATGGTGGAGAGGGTGGAGGTTAAACTCCATTTCCATAACCTTCTCCTCCCGAAAAACCTTCTCCTTTGGGAGGTTTGGAGCTTTCATCCTGCAGTCTAGTATTCCTCTCTTCATAGAGGACCTTCACCATCTCTGTCATATCAAAGAAAGCCTTCCTGAAGACCTTCTCATTTTCTGAGGTTCTCCTTCATGAGACATACTCACTGGAGTCTCAACTACAACTTGAGGAAGAATTGGTGGTGGAGATTCTGGCAACCTTTCCCTCCTTCCCCTTGATTGAACTTCAGGGCTTTCAACCAGCTTCCCTTCTCCTCTCTTGAGTTTTAACCTTGTAATCATGACATTCACTTGCAAACAGTTAAATCCATCTTTCAAAAATAAAACCAAGAGCTCTAATACCAAACTTGATCTGATTAAGAAAATTAATTTTTCTATGCTAAAATTCGTATCTAAATTACATTAAATATGCCTCAGGATTTATGAGATTGTTTGTAAGTTTAAACATGGGTTTTTGAGTGTTTTTATGTGCAAATTTGCATAAACAAAATACTGAACAACAACAAATGACATACATAAACATCACCATAAATAGTATCACAACAAGACATGATGAAGGAGTTCACCCCTCTTGGGCTACGTCTCCTTGGTCCAGCTTCCAATGGCTTGACCCTCCTTATTATTCTCAAAAGTGTGAATACATTGGTTTACAATGATCAGAATGCTCTGAACCTATTCCAATGGCTCCAAAATGCCCAAAAATGCCGGTGTAGCCTCTTTCTGCTCCTGATTTTGTAAAAAACTAAAGAAGTTATTGCCTTTCCCAATATTTTGTTAATCCCACCACAAATTCCCCAGAATCCACCATCATCATATAATTTTGCCCCATAAATGCGTTAAGAAGTGATAATTTCGCCGAAAACTGGGTGAAATTTTCGGACAGTTAAAATGCCCTCTAACGCTTAAGTTCTGAAATTTGAGGCCACTTGAGGGGCCATGTGCTCGGGGCTAAGGCCAACAAACCATCCCCTTCGATTAGGCCCCCACTCCTCCTTCGCGGTGGACGCATTCACGGTGATGTGACTAAGGGTTGGCCATACTTCCAAACAACGCGACAATGTAATTCAAATAAAATGAGCAAACAATATGGTTAAGAACTACAATCAAAATGCATTGCTAATTCACTATGTTGTGTGTTGGGAGGTCACAGGTTCAATCCCCACTACCTCCACCCAGACTGTGGCCAATTTTTTGGTGACCTCCCAGATTGTCCGGTGGCGGCCTATGGTTGGGCCACGTGTCAACCTGTGGTTGGCCACCCCACTAACCAATCAAAACTGCATAAATTCAACCAATGAAAATAAGCCACTTGTTAGTACCTCATTCGCCGAAGGAGCCTATTGACCAAGTCAATGTCTACATACCCTACCTAGTTAGTGCCCCATCAACAATGTGGAATTCTGACTGGGTTGTCCATTTTCTTAAAAAATTCGCATATTTAGGAAAGTGAACAAAACTTGTTTCTAAAGACATGTGGAGTTTACTTTGCATGAAACAAGTTGCACCAGATTCAGAATGACGAGCACTATGCGGTCATACAAGTTCCACACCAATTCGACAATTTTGAATTTTGAGCTATTTTTTTGACACCTTATCAATGTGTTTATCATTAGATTTTATAATATGAGGATAGTTCCAAGCTTTTATTACTTAACAAGGGTATATCTTACTAAACAAGAGAGATAAACTATTTTTGAAAGAATAAGAATTTATTCACAAAAGATATTTTTGAAGGAATACGGTTTTTTTTGCGCATTGTGTAGTCGTGAATAATCTTTTTAATATGGTTTATGTGTGAGTGAGTGCTTGAGGTTTTTATAAATCCTTATATTATGTGATGGGAATATGGTAATCCCTTGAAAAAGCAATCAACAGAGGTCTAATTTTCCAACTGAGATATTTTAGGAATTTATTTTTGGGTATTGTTCCTAGGTCTTAACATTACAAGATAAAATTTTGTTTCATTCTTGCCAAATGCTCCACTAAAAAATTCATCTGGCATGGGATTAGTGGAAGTCATACCTACATCATTCATTCCATATTAGTGTTGAATTGTATTATATTGCGCATACAAAGTTCCACACACACATATGCAGATGGGAATTCAACAAATGAAGAATTGTTAATTCATTATATATTTTGGCATTAAATCTTCCACTTGGAGAATTTTTCGTAAATATCAAGATCAATTCCTAGATTATATGGCACTTAATCACCACACTTGATTCTCTCATTGAAAATATGAACACACTTTCTAGTTTTCTTCTTCTTATTTATTAGTGGTTTTTTACCTAAGACATTTAAAGTTTCCTCCTATGACTTTCTTCAGGGCACATCTTGATCTGCAATTGATTGCTAGTTCTGAATTTGGTGGCTCCTCCAAAATATCCGCCAACTTAATCCATCATTAATGAAGAGTTAATTAGTATTTAACCATAATTATGGAACTAAACAATCTTAGCGTTGGCCCTCGATCACATGTTTAAGGTCACATGGAGAGGGGGATAGCCCTGTGGGGCTGGCTCCCTCCTCTTCGCCGTCAACTTTAAAAGTGCATTTAAATATATTGTTAGAGGCTCATTTAAAAAGTCTGTCATTGATGGTTCAATGGTAAATCCATAACGTTTGGGAGGGGGAGGTCACAGGGTCAAACTTGCCCTCTACCCATCCCTACATATATTTTGTCGTATGATTTAAACATGTGCCATTTGAAATGTATGTGGATTTATGATTTGATTTAATATTTAATATTTAATTATATATTTAAATATATATATATATATATTATTATAGTATAATAAATAATATAAAAAATTTATATTATATAACATAATAATTATATATAAAATATATATAATAATATTTAATTAAATAAAAAAAATCAAATTCCACCTTAGAGGCCCATTAGGAAATTTCAACTTCTTTGAGCCAAATTCGCAAATCTAGAGGTGACACTTGTCATAGTGTCACTAGCTGAAACTAGAGAATATCCTCTGCATGTTGACTGGGCATCCAGTCAACCCTAGTCAAACTTTGACTTTGACTTTTTTTACCAAACTTTTAGAAGCTCTAACTTTTGCATACGATGTCGGTTTTTTGAACTGTTCATGGTGTTGGAATCATGGCGACGAATTCTATTTGGTCATTCAAGTCTGAAGTAATTCTGAGCACTTTCATTTTTTTAGCTAAAATACTGATCCTTGATCATTCCTCCCCACTAGAAGCCTTTTGGACCCCAAAATCTCTCTTGATCACTGATTATATTGATGAGGGGACTGTTCCCTCATCCTTCTAGTCTTTACCTATTGAAATTTTCCTAATTTCATCATTTGGAGCTTTTCATAGTGTTAGGCCCCTATACTACTAGTGTAACCCCTTATTGTTATTAGTACAACCCACATATTATATTAATGTACCCATGTAGTGCCCATATTGTTACTATTGTGCCCCATAGAAGCCCACTATTGTTATTATTGTGCCCTTACATTATTATTGTATGTCGCTCTGATTATGTTATGGCCCCTTAGACTCCTATATATAGAAAGGAGGTCTTTTCATTTCTATCATCCAAGAATTGTTCATTTGTGTAATGTAAAGGAGGTTGCCCCCTCGAAGAGGCTGAATTCTAAGGCATTCAACTATCTTTTCTTTCTTTTTGTGAGCTGGTTTCATAACACATAGAAAGTCAAAATTTTCCTTGATTCAAACGACCATCCATTGTTGTCTTTGACACATCATGCTGCAATATTTCTGAGTTTGGAAAACAACAATCTAATTTTGTAGAAAACATCTTGTTCCTACCTTGGTAATCAATCAAAGGAAACTTGGAATATATCTCACCTTGCACTTTATCTCTATGACAATTTTTAGCTGCTTTTGTCTTGTACTTGAGTCGACTCTTGCCCAAGTTTCTTCGCCATTGTAATGTGCCTTTTGGAAACCAGCAATGAACATTTGTGAAACCAATGCCTTCTTTGCCAAGCTTCTTTGCCCTCTTCTCTTTGAAATTTGCAACTTCTTGTAATGACACATGTTTTCAACACCATGCAACACCAATGTTGGCCATTACAAATGTTTTTCACCTTCTTTCAAAGGCAACCTATTATCATTATGAAACAATTCATTACAAATATAAGCATCTTTATGAAAAGTATGATTCAAAACATCTCTTTGTTTGATCATCAACAATGTCAAGTTCTGACTTGCATTCACTAGCCTCTTCATTTTCCCTGCAACAACTAAAGAAATGTTCAGTTTCTTGCGATGAGCTCTCACAATATACTTCACCCCATCTTTAAGCAAATGATATTTGTGCTCATAGTGATGAAACACCACTTTCCTATCATACAAATATGGACTTCCCAAGATAATTACAGAAATTTCAAGTGGAACCACGTCTAACTCGACTTCATCAACAAAGTCTGTAGTAATAGCAAATCTAAAAATGCATTTCCTTGAAACCTGTAAATTGTCATCCTTAACTATTAAACCCAAAGGGTATTGTTTATGATGTGGTATAGTTTCAAGTTTAAGCTCTTTAACTAAGTCTTCTAAAATCAAGTTTGCTTTTTATCCACTATCAAAGAGTGCATCAATCTTGGTATGATTTGAGATTACTCTGAAAGTGAACAACTCTTCCCTTTTGTCTTCTTTTGGAGTGTTGTTGTGACTATTTGAGAAACTAGTACTTTCACCATGTTGACCTTTTAAACCCATAACTATAAGTTTTGTCTCATCTCCTAAATATGACCCTAAGTCTTTTTCAGCTATAGCAACATTTTTTCCCTTGTCTTTGGATTTCAATCTATCTGGTTTTAATTCTGGATGAAGTTGCCAACAATGGTCTTCATCATGGCTAGTATTTGAACAGTTTTTGCATGTTATTTTTTCCTTCTCTTTTTTGATACTTGCATTCTTCTTTCCCTTCCATTTTCCTGCCTTCTCCTTTCCCTTATCCTCACTTTCAACTTTCTCCTCTATGTTTTGTTTCCCCTTGCCTCAAGATGCATGGCTTGCACACATACTTCATCTAAGTTGATTGGGTTAAACATAAGGATAGTATGCTACAAATAGGAATGTAAACCTCCAATATATTTCAAGAGTGCATCTTGTGAATTCAAGTTTACTCCCAACAACAAAGCCCCTTTCCTAAACTCCTGTGTATAATCTTGGACTGTTTGGCCTTTAAGCTGCCTAAAATTCTACCAACTCATAATGGCTTTTTCATATAGGCTAAAGGAATTGTCTTTTAATTGTAGAAACAAATTCAACCCAAGTAATGGATATCTTACCATGGATTATCATTTCCTCTGAAGTCTTTGCTTCCCACCAAATTAGTGTAGCTCCTTCTAGCCTCAGTGAAGCCAATTGGATCTTTATGTCATCTTCTTGAAGGTTCTAAATTTTTCAGTATAACTCCAACTATCGAATCAAATTGTCCAACATTTCTGCATTCACTTCTCCATTGTACATGGGTAGTTAGAATTTTATGTCCAATTTCAATAATGGAGTTTTTCCTTTTAGGGTTTTGGAATGAGTATGGGCAGTGGTGGTAGTGGAAGATGATGCTGTGTGAGATGGTGAAGATGATGAGAATGGTGGAGATGGAGGTGGATTTCCACCATTCCCTTTGGGATCATTCTTCTCATGTTTTTTGTCCTCTAAGGTTCCTTCTCCATGTCGAGGTGTAGAACTCTCTCCAAAAATTCTAGTGATCCTCTCTTCATAGAGGACTTTAACCATCTCAGCGAAAGTATAGAAAGATTTCTTGAATTATTCCTCTTCTGAAGAGGGACCTCTAGGCTCTCTTTCTCCAAACATAATGGCTATGGATTTAGGCTCAAAAATTTGTACTGATTGTACCTCTTCAATCACTTCAGCCTCTTGTGCAACCTGTGCCTCTTCTATCTCAACTGATGGAGATGGAACTTGAGGTGATTGAGGTGCTACCTTGAGTGGTCCTTTGAGTGAGGATGGTGCTTTCTCATCCTTCTTCCTTCTTGTCCTAATCTTAGGACTAGATATTAGTAGATTCCATTCTCCTCTCTACAACTTCAACCTTGTAATCGTAACAACAATTGCAAATATTAAACCCTTCAAGAAAATCACGTAAGAAACCTTGTGCTCTGATACCAACTTGATATGAAATTGATTTCTAGTTAATGTTGTGCTAGTATCATTTCCAGATATAAAATTTTCTTTGCTTTGGTTTGCTTATCCATAAAGAGTTTATCCATGAGCATGTGATTGTCAATTCATCTAACTTGGTGAAATTTAATGTTTTGCATGAACTTAAAAGCATGAATTTAAATGGATGAACAACAACATATAAAAACACAACAAGCACAAATAACAGAGCTCAATACACAATATTTTGTTGAAGGAGTTCACCCCTCCTGGGCCACATCTCCTTGGTCCAGCTTCATAGTGTGGGCCTTTGTATTAGCTTCAATAGCTCTCAAATTGTTGTTACATGAATCCAATGCTCTTGGAACCTATTCCAATAAGTTTAAAACATTCCAATATATTAGAAATGACTATTTGTTTTTACTCAATTTGGTTACCAACTACTCTGGGAATGGCCTCCAACACCTGGTGGCCCTAGGCTTCAAAAATATTCAAGTAACCAAAAGCACCTGTAGATGAGCTCTTCTGACTCTTAAACCTGCTTCAATGAGTTCCTAACATGCCAATTAGCCAAAATGACTATTCATTTTCAAATCTGGCTAAGAATTGCCTCAGTTATGGCAAAACCAGTTTTTCCTAGAAAACCTCCGCTAAATCTGGAGAGACTCTAGTTAATTCTGCCAAATTTGGTGGAAGTTCTGGATTGGGTGGCTCCTCCAAAATCTCCGCCAAATTAATCCATCATTAACAGAGAATTAATTAGCAGTTAACCATAATTATAACACTAAATGGGCTTAGCATTGGCCCTTGGTCACATGTTTAAGGTCACATGGAGAGGGGGTTGGCCCTGCGGGGCTAGTTCCCTCCTCTCCGCCATCAACTTTAAATGTGCATTTAAATATATGGCTGGAGGCTCATTTAATAACTATTTCATTGATGGTTCAACGATAAAGCCATAAAGTTTGGGAGGGGGAGCTCACAGGGTCAAACCCGTGCCCTGCCCATCCCTACATATATTTTGTCATATGATTTAAACATGCTCTTTGCCATATGATTTAAACATGCACCATTCAAAATGTATGTGCTAAGTTGACTATTAAAAAATCATGAGAGATTAGTCAGTTACAACTACCTCTCATGGAAATGGTCATAGATGAATGACTTGCTTAACACAGTTGAATCCCAAAAAAATGATATCTAATATAATGCACTACGAAAGCTGCCAATACTTAATTCAAAAGAGTGAAGGGAACTCTACATGAATGGTTCATGAGACACAATAATTGCTAAGTTTTTGCAAATGGGGTAGCAAGCTAAGTGGGCTTGATTGTGGGAAAAACTCCATAACCTCCCGGGAAGTCCTCGTTACTGGGTACAAACCTCAGAAGTGATGATTGACGCTATGTGATTTATTTCACTAGTTTCAATCCCACTTCTTCACCCCTGTGAGCATCTTGATGCAATGAGTGCTAAGTGGACTATTTAAAAATGATGAGAAATTAGTTAGTTATGACTACCTCTCATGGAAATTGTCTTAGATGAATGACTTACTTCACACAGTTGAATCCCAAAAAAAAATGATATCTAATATAATGCACTGCGAAAACCCCTAATATTTAATTCAAAAGAGTGAAGGGAACTCTACTTGAATGGTTCCTGAGGCACAATACTTGCTAAGGTTTTGGAAATGGGGTAGCTAATGAGCCTAGGTATTGCAACAATAATGTTGCAACTTCCAGGGCTACCAGCTTTACTTATCAACCCATGGTTCGTACAAACTTGGAGGTGACAATCCTATATGCATAATTAGAAGTGAAGGTCCTGCCTGCTATCACTGTTTATCTGGCAAGAGACCCCAGGGGTTCCAAGCCAAAATTCTATAGAGTCAGAAGAAGCTTAATTCTTTGATGGAAGGAGAACAAACCTTATTCTAAGAGAGAGCTACTTCTATTGCAGAAATGAAGAAAACAACATTAAATGTTAAACTTATACCATAACCTAACTAATCAATTAAACAACTATCCTAAGCAGAATTGCTAAATTACCTTTAACCTAATGCTAATTATTTAAGTTGCAGAAGTAAAAAACATTAAACTAGACTAAGGTGTAGCAAATAAACTTAGGCTAAATTGGATTTCAAGCGAAGAAATCAATCACGGGTCGAAATAAGTGAACGGAGGATGTGAGGGAGCAATAGTGCAGAAGAACCGTTGGATCGGTCAAGTGAAAGGTAAATGAACGGTGGGGATTTGATCGCAGAAGGTTAGGTAGGTAGATGGGTGAACAGGGTTAACTAATGGGATGAACAGTTAAGATCTTATCGTGAAGGTTTAAGTGAATGGATGGACAAACAAGAGAACAAAGGAAATGAATGGCTGATATTTAATCACGTGGGTGAGGTCAAGAGATGGACGTGTGAGGCTAACAGGAGTGATGAACAGCTAAGGTCATATTACATGGGTGAAGGCAAGAGATGGATGGCAGAGATTAGATTGCGGGCAAAAGAAATGTGTGGGAATGGTGGAGCAGGTTTAGAGGGTAGTAAGTTGTATTTCACGTGCCCTCAAAGCTATAAGTTGCTTTGTAAAATTTCACACGATTAGCCTAACTGGGTGACACGTAGCCCAAAGAAACAACTTTTCTCACGTTCTATTGGGCGAATAATGGTCAGATAGAAATCCACATGATATCGCACGATAGCCATTGGATCTGGCGAGGCAGATCAACGGTGGAGATCGGCCAAGCTAGTCGACAATCGGGTGAAGCGAAAATCGTCGAATCAGGTAAGGCAGATTGACGGTGGGGACTTAAAGTTCATAAAGTAAATGGTGGATTCCATGCGAGGCAACGGCTGGAGAAAATAGTGAATCAAACGACGATTGTGAAGGATTGTTGGTGATTGGATGGCAAGGAAGCAATGTAGGGGGAACGTGTTGGAGGCGGTTTCAAAGGAAAATGAAAGAGAAAACCAGTGTGGGTAAGAAACTAACTGCATCAAAGTAGTGAATGCCATAGCCCATGTGTGAACCAGAGACTATGTTTTTTGGGTTATTGGAGGGTCTTTGCCTCAAGTCATGGTCCTAGAGGGAGGATATGAGGTCGAGAAACCTGCACATAACCTGATATTAATATTTCCTCTAACTAACATGTGAATTAAAAACACAACTGAAAGTAAACTACAACAAATTCAGCTACTGAAATAGATGAACAGAAACAGGAAGCTATTCAAACAAATGAATAGAACCAAAAAAATGCTTAATCAAATGAATAAGAACTAGAAACTTCTTGAGAAAATGCGTTAGCAAATCCTAAAACTACTGAAGCAAATGAATCAACAAACCATGAAACCACTTAAAAAAATAAACAAAACATAACTCTATGTTAGCATAATAGTACAATAAAGAGGAGCTGTGGTTGTTTGGGTCGGGCCCTAACCCAAGAGCTTCAGCCCTTGGAGTTTAACTTAGAACTAGCTTAAACAAAACTCATCTTTATTATAGAAACCATGGATTACATAGAAAATTCACAAGTCTTTGCAGCTTAGAAAATAAAATAGAGTTTTACAAATGAATTTTGAATCCTAGTGAGGTCCTAAGCCTCTCTATTTATATATATGAAGTCTCCAATAACTTCCTTCCAAATTAGGGTGGTTTGGCTCCCAACTCAAAATAAACTATTTTCTGTCCTTTTCACTTTCTTGGTTGTCTTTTAGTCCTCATGATGTGGCTGTTTGCACTCCGAGCTGATGGAGGAATATTCGAATGGAGGGGTAGTAGATGAGAAGGATTAACCTCCTATAATTCCTCTACCTTGTCCCATTCGAGTCTTGAACAAGGTCTTTGCTATAGTTCTTTGCTTTTATCCTTTATAACTTCATTTCTTCTTACTTTTATCCTTTATTCCTACATTATATGTACATTAGACCACAAAGCCAAATATCCAACTCTAACTCATTTCATAGAAAAAATATAATAAAAAGTATGCAATAAGCTGTGAGAATAGTTGGTTGACTAAGCTAGGAGGTGAATTAAGGCCAATTAAGGCCCATATAATTACTCAATAATGAGGCTCATCATCACCCCATACTGAAAGTGTTGCTCATCCTCTGAGAAACTTAGTGGCTCTGGTAGCCTCTCTGACATCCCATGCTTCTGCTATGGTCTCTTCTTCTTGTTCATAGAAGCCTTCTTTCCTTTCTGCTTCTTCCCACTGCCTCTTTTCCTCTTCTTCTTTTCTTTGATCTTCAAACTGTGTGGCAATGTGTTCCATTTTAGCAGGCATGTATATTATCATCTCTTAGTAGCTCAAATATATCCTCAAAATGTGAAATTACTTGCCCTTGGGTAGCAAGATATCTAAGTGCCAGTTGAGGATCATTTGTAATTAGATTATGGGTGCTGAGTAGGGCCATGGGATTTAATTGTTCAGCTCTGATGAAAAGAGGTTCATTTTGCTTCCTTACCAATATTATTTCATCTCTGCAACCATTAATTGTAGATCTCCTAACTCTGCATTAGGATCCCAAATATTCATTGTTGTAAGGCCCATGTCATGGAAGTAAAACTCAGCCATTTTGGCCCTATCCTCTAGTGCACTTTGATCACAAAGATCAATAAATTGTCTACAGTCCTAAAATGGCATGGTGCTCCTTTTTGCTAGTATTTTAATATGAAATTGCAGCTATTATTCTCTGAGGTAAAGAACATAGGATTTAGTTGGCATCCTACACTAGATGGCGTCCAAGGAGAGGCTGGCCATACATGCTAGCTAGTTTTCCTTTTCCTGCAGCTTCCCTCTCTTTTTTGCTTATCTTCTTCCTTTTGTTGTTCTTTCGCATCTCCATCAGTTCTTCCCTTGTTTCCTCCTCTTGTTTCAGCATCATCTTCCTTGTCTTCTTTCAGCACGTTCCTATGTATTAGTTTCTTCTTCACCCATCTCATCCCCATCTAGCTCTGTATCTTCTTCTTCTTGTTTTTCCTCCTCCTCACTGACAGAAGGACTAACATCATAGGTGAGGGTTTTGATTTCATCTTCTGCTGGTAAGTTTATGAAGATTGACCATGTTATGGGGATCTTGAGGCTTTGGAGGGCATCCTTAACGAGGATCCTGATCAACCCATGGTGAACCAACTGCTGGGAATTTCCTTCCTTTACTTTGCTGTTGGAGTCTATGAGTGATTGCATCAAGAAATAGGGTATGTTGAGTCTTTGGTGAATTCATGTTTCTCCCCAAATCTTAATTCTTCAAGCGTTCTCAAATGGTTTCCATAACAACATTGTATCTAAGGACTCTTGCATTTTCGATTGACTTATTAAATAATTTACTTTTTACCACCTTTTCACTTACAAACCAACTATCTCTTAACCTTTACAACTTTTGATCAAATAATGCATATGAGTGAGTGAGTAGGATACTTACCTGTGGTCTTGATGCCATGCTACAGTTGTCAAAGATCAAAGGTGCTGCTGATGGTTTATTAGCTTTTGCAGGTGTATGTGAATGAAGATCTAATGTTGTTGCTACTGCTGTGGAGATCTTGGATTTGATGCTATTACTGCTATGGAGCTCTTGGATTTGATGCTGTTGTTGTTGTGGAGCTCTTGGATTTGATGTTGCTACTACTGTGGAGCTCCTAGATTACCACTTGGCAATTTTTTGTGTCTTCCTTAGAATTCTTGATCATGTTGTTGGATGGTGTTGTGTGTTATGAAACCAACTCACAAAAAGATAGAAAAGATAGAAAAGCACCTTATAAATTAGCCTCTTCGAGGTGGAAACCTCCTTTACATTACACAAATGAATAATTCTTGGATGATACAAATGACAAGACCTCCTTTCTATATATAGGAATCTAAGGGGTCATATTGTAATCAAAGCTGACATAACAATAATAATGTAAAGGCACAATAATAACATTAGTGGGCTTCTATGGGGCACACTAATAACAATATGGGGACTACATGGGCACAAAAATATAATAAGGGGGTTGTACTAATAACAATAAGGGGTTACACTAGTATTATAGGGGCCTAATATGCCCCTCTCCTTCAAAAAGTGTTGTACTCAATGCTTCTGTATAAAATGCTTGTCCTCCCATGTGGAATCTTCAGTGGGTAAGTTCTTCCACTTGATGAGATACTCTGAAATTGATCGATTTCGTAGCTGTCAGGTTCTTGTTTCTGTGATTGCTCTAGGCTCCAATATGATTTTTTTTTTCTCATCAAGTTCTGGCAATATTGTTTGAATTTGGATCTTCTAAAACTTTTGAATGAGTGGCCACACTTCTTCATCCTACTTCCATTCATCCCTTGCTTTGTTTATCGAATTTGGCTAGATAATAGAAATCGTACAAAACAATGCTTCCACATCCTCATCCTTTCTTGAGAGTGCATTTGCAACAACATTTTGCTTCCCTTTTTTGTAGATGATTTCAAAGTCATAACCCAACATATTTGTGGCCCATTTTTTGTGTTCTTCTAAAGATAATCTTTGTTCTAAAAAGTATTTAAGACTATCCATTTTTTCATGATCCATTTTTACCTTGAAGTGTCTTCCCATTAGGTAAGGTCACCATTTCTTAAGTGCTTGTAGTATTGTCAATATTTCCTTCTCATAAATAGCTTGCTTGAGATGTAGCTGTAAAAATACACAATTGCCTACTTCAAAACTTGTTTCACTGCGATGTTGATTTGCCTGTTGTTTCATTCGATTATGCACCAAAGAAGCGTTATCCTTTAAAAGTTGGAGAACTTGTTGTTGATGCTGGATGTGATATTTCACTACTTGAATATTTTTCTTCTTGATATGTCCTTCTATCTTGAGAGTTTGAGAAGTCGTAATTTCTTCGAATGCATTACAAGATATGGTTGGATTCATTTCTTAATGCTTGATGTGATCTTTCACTTCTTGAACATTTTTCTTCTTAATATGTCCTTCTATCTTGATAGTTTGAGGAGTGGTAATTCCAGCCAATGCATTACAAGATATGGTCGAATTAATTTGTTCTTTCTTGATGTGATATTTCACTTTTTGAACCTTTTTCTTCTTGATATGTCCTTCTATCTTGCGAGTTTGAGGAGTGGTAGTTCTTGCCAATACTTTGCAAGATATGGTCGGATTCATTTCTTCTTTCTCTAGGGTTGGTTCCTGGTGTATATCCTCTTCTTTTGTTTTTTCTTGATCCTTTTCTTCCGCCTCTTCATAATCTATGCAAAATAAATTCTTCTCAGCACACTTATGACCTTTAGTGTATTTTCTATCACAAATGTAACAAAGCCCTCTTGCTCTTTTTTCTTCCAATTGTTGTGCTGTCAATATTGTAGGTTTTGGAAGGCTAGGAGAAACAACACTTCCATATTTATAGTTGTGAGGGGTAGACTTCCTTGTTTCCATAATTTTTCTTTCCACTTTTCTTTCCAACCTAAATGCCTTCTCTAATGAATCAGGTTCCCAAAGACTAACCTCATGTTGAATGTTATCCTTTAAAGTCCCTATGAAGACATCAATCCTTTTCTTCTCTGGAATATCATTTACCCTCATATTCAATTTTTTGATATCCTCAATATGCTTTACCATTGAACACTTTTGTTTGAGATTTATCAATTGGCTAAATAAGGTGTTTCTCTTTGTATCCTCATAATGTGCTATCATTTCCTCCGTGAAAATTGACCATGTAACAAGTGGTTTACGAGAACAAAGCCCTTTATACCATAAAAATTGATCTGGTTCTAAATAATTAGATGCAATACATATCTTTTGTAACAGTGGTACACCATGTGGATCAAATTATTTCTCCATATGTAGTATCCAATTTACCAGATCCTTGCCATCAAACTTCCTCATCTCACTTTTTCTTGATTTTAGGATCTCGATCTTGAAAGGGCTGTAACTTTGTAATATTGGATCTTCTAGTTCTAAAATCACGACCTATAGTAGCCCTCTGCATCCTCCTTCCAGTGCCACCAGTCTGATAGAAATTGGATTCTCCAAGAAAGAGTTGTGCACAATCTCCCAAGATGACCTGATTATATACCTTTTTAGAAGAGCGAACTTGTATGAAGTTCCACGTGTCACTGTTGTGACCTTCGGATCTGAAAAATATATAAAGAAAACTACATTCCGTCTTCTTTCTATAACTTCTTACGAATTTTCAATTTGATGCTCAGACAGAAAGTTATGACGATTTTCACAAGGTTGCCTGTTTAAGATGTAATTCATGAGTCTACAAAAACCATAACTTCCTCAGATCATATATCCAAAAATATAGTGAGACAAGATCTGAAATTCAGACCCGAGGTTTAGATCAATTTATTCTCAAATGGGTTTTTTTTAAGCTTTTGAAACTTTGTATCAACAAAGTTATAGCAAAAATTCCACGATGACCTATTTTAGATGAAATTTTGGAACTTGAAAAAACCCTAGCTTCCTCAGATGATATCTCCGAAAGTATATCAAGACAAGGTCTGAAATTTGGACGTGAGATTCAGTGCAATTTCTTCTCAAATGGTTTTTATTTTGTATATTCTGAAACTGTCACAGAAAATAAGTTATAGCGAAAATTCCACACTGACCTGTTTTGGAGTAGCGAAACCCTAGAATCCGAAGCTCTGATACCAAATGTTATGAAACCAACTCACAAAAAGATAGAAAATATAGATGAATGCCGTATAAATTAGCCTCTTTGAGGAGGAAACCTCCTTTACATTACACAAATGAATAATTCTTGGATGATACAAATGATGAGACCTCCTTTCTATATATAGGAGTCTAAGGGGTCATAATATAATCAGAGCCGACATAACCATAATAATGTAAGGGCACAATAATAACATTAGTGGGATTCTATGGGGCATACTAGTAACAATATGGGGACTACATGGGCACAACAATATAATAAGGGGGTTGTACTAATAACAATAAGTGGTTACACTAGTATTATGGTGAACCAACTGCTGGGAATTTCCTTCCTTTGCTGCTAGAGTCTATGAGTGATTGCATAACGAAATAGGGTATGTTGAGTCTTTGGTGAACTCTTGTTTCTCCCCAAACCTTAATTATTCAAGAATTCTCAAATGGTTGCCATAACAACATTGTATCTATGGACTCTTGCATTTTCTTTTGACATATTAAAGGATTTCCTTTTTGCCATCTTTTCACTTATGAACCAACTACCTCTTAATCTTTACAACTTTTGATCAAATGATGTATATGAGTAAGTGAGTAGGATACTTACTTGTGGTCTTGATGCCATGCTGCAGTTTTCAAAGATCATAGGTGCTGTTGATAGTCATTCTTCTTCCTCCTTTGCTATTTTTTTATGGTTTATTAGCTTTTGTAGGTGTATGTGAATGAAGATCTGATGTTGTTGTTGCTGCTGTGAGCTCTTGGATTTGATGCTGCTGCTACTGTGGAGCTCTTGGATTTGATGCTATTATTGTTGTGGAGCCCTTGGATTTGATGATGTTGCTACTGTGGAGCTCTTGGATTACCACTTGGTAATGTTTGGTGTCTTCCTTAGAATTATTGATCATGTGGTTGGATGGTGCTGTAAGGATGCTGTAATGAATGGACATAGGGAGTATCAGTGTATGTTGATGCAGGGATGATGGTAATGGTTGAGGTGATTCTGTTAGAAAACAAAATCTTCACATGAATGGAAGCAATGAAGTGAAAAAACAATAGAATTGATGGAGGGATGCATTGGTAAGGAGTAGAGTAGATGAAATATATGTGAACTAGGGTTCCCTTTGGATCTTCTCTTTACTCCTTAGTTGTCTTTCTCACCCACCTGCAGATATCAATTATGTTTTTTTTTCTTATCTATCTATCTATCTATCTATTTATCTATCTATCTATCTATCTATCTATATATATATATATAACACCTAGGCTACCTTAGAGAGGTTTTCACTCTAGATATTTGCCCTGGGGGCCTCAAGGAAGGTTTTCACCAAGGGATCCTCTTATCCTTTTCATTTTTCTCATCCTTGGGTTTTCCCATGAGGTTTTCAACCCAAATATGGGACTCAGGTGCCTTATAGAGGTTTTCATATGGATCCTTATTCGTTTTCCTTTTTCAGTAATTAGATGAGGGAGGAGCTGGAACTTGCTCCACCATCATCACTGTCTTATTAATGTTGTCAATGAACTCTTGTCTTGATAAAGGCCTCTTGTACATTTTCAATCTATGTCCATTAACTAGCAATGGAATGGATTCTTCATCAATAGTTCTAATTTGCATTGAACCATTGTCATGGCATCTTTCCACCACATAAGGTCCGAGCCATCTTGTCCTTAGCTTGCCCTTGAAATCTTTAAATCTGGAATCATATAACAATGTCCAGTCTCCTTCTTGAAATTGCTTCTCCTTGATGTGCTTGTCATGCCAAATCTTCCTATGAAGCTGAACTATCTCTATATGTGGGAGGGTTTGCATTCTGAATTCATCCAAGCCATTCAAATGTAACAACCTTTCTTTCTGTGCATGACTGAGATCTAAATCTAGTCGGGCTGCCATCCTCAATGTGTTATATTCAAATTCAATAGACAACACAACTTTTTTACCATAGACCAGCTCATAGGGTGTAAATCCAGTGGTGGTCTTCCATGTTGTATTATAGGCCCAGGTGGCCTCAACTAGTCTCTCTACCCAGTCCTTTTTGCTACTACTCACTACCTTGGTTAAGATGTTCTCTAGTGCCCTATTGGTCAACTCCACTTGCCCATTAACTTTTGGATGATAAGGAGTGGAGGTCCTATGCTTGATTCTATGATGGCTGAGCAATTATTCAATCATGTTGGAGGTAAATTGGTTGCCTTGGTCTGTGACTAGCTCTCTAGGGTACCCAAATTTGTAGAATATATTCTCCCTTAGGAACTCAACCACCTTCTCTTCTGTTGCTACCTTAATTTCCTTGGTTTCAGCCCACTTAGTCCAATAATCAGTGCACACAATGACATGTTTTTTTTTCTTTGAAGGGGGGTTAATAGGCCCAATGAAGTCCATGCCCCACTTGTCAAATGGCTCGAAAGTCACTTGAGGTTGTAGGGGCATTTCATCTCTTGGATTAGGCTTTCCCATCCTCTGGCATCAATCACACTCACTAATGTACTTCTTCACATCCTGATGAAGAGTAGGCCAATAATAGCCTGCTTGCAACACTTTGAATGTTATCCTCTTTGCTGCAAAATGACCTCCACAAGGCCCATCATGATAGGTCAGAAGGGTGTCAAATAATTCGTTTTCCCTTACATACCTTCTTAAGATTTGATCTAGGCCAAGTTTGAACAGATTGGCCCCAATCTAGGTGAAGGGGGCGCTCTTTCTGACTATCTTTCTCTTTTCTTTGGAGGGCTAGTTTGGTGGGAACTATGATGATACTAGATAGTTTGCTATATAAGCAAACCATGGGGAGAGAACTGAAATAGAAAACAAATTCTCATCTGGTAACTAGTCATCCACCATTCCTTCTTCACTTGCAGGAAGATTCGTTCTAGATATAATGTTAGCAACAACATTTTCCTTACTAGGCTTATTAACAATAGTTAGATCAAATTGTTGTAATAGAAGCAACCATCTTATAATTCTAGGATTTACATCTGGTTTGTTCATTAAATACTTGATTGCAGCATGATTAGTATGTACTAATGTTTGATAGCCTATAATGTAATGCCTAAATTTTTTCAATGAATGCACAATAGCTAGGAGTTGTTTTTCAGTCACAATATAGTTTAACTCAGCCTTTGACAGGTTCTTACTGATGAAATAGATGGCATAAGGCAATTTCTCTTCTTCCTGACCTAAGGCTGCTCCTATGGATTTGTGTGAGGCATCAGCATGAATATGAAAAGGGAGGGCCCAGTTTGGGCCTCTAAGGATTGGTGCAGTAGTTAACTTACCCTTTAGAATGTCTAAGGCCTCTTGACAACTCTTTGAACATATAAACTCAAAATCTTTGGCCAACAACCCAAATAAAGGATAGGCCAACTTTTTGAAGTCCTTTATGAACCTTCGGTAGTATCCAACTAACCCTAAGAAACTCCTTACATCTCTCTGCTTTTGTGGAGGTGGGAGCCTTTGGATGATTTCTATTCTGTTTGGGTCAACCTGAAGTCCTTGTTGAGATATTGAATGACCTAATACATTCCCTTCAGTCATTAAGAATTCACATTTTTTTGGACTGAGAGACAGGTTCATTTCAATGCATTTGTGTAATACTTTGCCTAGACCAGTTAGGGCTTCTTGGAAATCACAACCTTAAGGTGTAAAGTCATCCATATAGATTTCCACAACATCATGTACTAATTCAACAAAAATACTTAAGACTGCTCGCTGGAAAGTGGCAGGAGCATTGCATAGGCCGAAAGGAAGGACCCTATAGGCAAAAGTACCCCAAGGACAGGTGAATGTGGTCTTATCATGGTCTTTTGGGCAGATTTGGATTTTGTTATACCCAATGAATCCATCTAGGAAATAAAATAATTTCTTCCTTGCTAGCCCATCTAGCACTTGGTCAATGAAGGGTAGGGGAAAATGGTCCTTCTTTGTGGCTTTGTTAAACTTCCTATAATCCAAAAAAATCATCCACATACGATTTTTCTTGGGCACTAACACTAAAGGGGAGACCCACTCACTGTTTGAGATAGGGTAAATGAATCCTGCATCAAGCAATTTTTGCAGTTCTTCTTTGATTATCTCTTTAAGAGCTAGATTCATCCTCCTTTGTGGTTGCCTAACTAGATTGCAACCTTCTTGGATGTAGATGTGGTGAGTACACACTGAGGGGTGTACTCCCTTCATTTCCTTCTAGCTCCAAGTGAAGGCTTCTAGGTTCACTCTTAGCATGTTGTATAACTTTTCCTCTTCCAAAGCAGAAAGAGATGGATTAATTTGGAAAGTTTTCTCTGGGCCAAATTCTATAGTTTTGACATGGAGTGGGTTGGAATTGGCCAGGCATAAGTCAATTGGATGTTTGTTCTGGGTTTCCCTTACTTCTTCTTCTAATGGCAGAGAACTAGGAGTTGGATTTTGGAGTAGGTGTTTAATTAAATCATCCTCATCTTACTGTCCTCCTCCTATGATTGCTTCCAAAGTATAAAGTTGGGCAGAATAACCCCCATCTTCTTCCTCCTCCTCCAACCATAAAGGTAAATCATGTTCTAGAGAAGGTTGAGCAGGAGGGTATAGGACTAATTGTTTGGACATATGCCCATTCTTAATGGTCATATTCCCAACTCTACAGTTAATGTAAGCATCATCTGTGGCTAACCATGGCCTCCTAAGGATGATAGGGTAACTAGTAAGCTTAGCCTTAGGCTGGAGAACTAGGAAATCTACAGGGTATTCCTAGGAATCAATGGAGACCATCACATCCTCTAGAATTCCCTTAGGGGTGACTTTGGAACAGTCTGCAAGTTGCAGCACTATTGTGGTCTTTCTCAATGACCCTTGTGTTACACAAAAATATCATCAACATGATTATTTGCAGTCAGTATGGGTCTATCATCACCTATACTAGCCTCCTAAGCAAGTCTCAGATCTCAGCTCTTCATGTTAAGCTTTGCAAAAGAGAGAAAGACATTGAAAATCAATATTACTCTGGTTCCGCACTTTCTCCTACTTTTACCCGCGGACCCGCATCCCTTGTTCATAATACCTGCATACCTGCATGCTCTGTCTGTAAAGGGGTGGGTTCGTATCCCTGTAAAAGTCAAAAAGGCACAAGTTTATCCTAAAAAACTCACTTTCGGGTTAATTCTAGATGTTTCTAGAAGAATTTTGACGTGGATTGTTCGCTCCAAAGTGGTTCATGCATCCGAAAAGAGAAGGAGCTAATCCCTTGATAGGAGGAGCTATCCCTTTGAAGGAGGACTTTATCCCTTTGAAGGAGGACCTAGTAACTTCCCTCCATTGAATTATAAATTAAGGCATTGGGTCAGTTGCTAGGGAGGTTAGAAGTTGAACATTTTGAGGGTAAATGCTGATGGAATTGGGACTTCCTAATTAAACTTGAGAGGAGAGATCACATACCTTTTGGTTTCATTGGGAAGTGAGTGAAGCTTGTCAAAGTAGAGGAGACTTCCTATCGGACCCTGGGAGGAGCTTGTACAACATCAAGGCACAGCTTGTAAAGTTCTTCTTCATTTGAATTAATACAATCAGATTCATTTTTCTCAACAAATTGTCTTATGGTTTGTTTCATAATCTCCTTGATCATTATGATGAATATGCTTTATGATATTGGCTTTTCAGGTGCTATGTAATTGTTTGCTGGTTTGTGTTTGCAGAATTATACTTCAAGGAAGCTCATTTGGAGCGAGGGAGTGAGGCTTCCACAAACTTGCATTGGACCCAAGGTAGGCCTAAAACACTTGTTTGCCTTTGTTTTTATCGCATATTTAGAGAAAGATAGTTTTTGATTGGCTTGCTTGTCACTAGATATCAATAGATAATAGGAAGGTCGATCTTGTCCGCAACCTCGACTCATTCCGCGTGAAAAAATGGCGACTCCGCTGGGGACTTGATTGTTTTCCTTGTTTTCACTTTGACCTGAGAAACTTGCCTTTTTGTTTCTGTTTTTGACTTGTTGTGTGTGGAATTGGGTGGATTTAGTGGATCTAGGTTTGTTTTGGCTTTTCATAACTTTAGGAGAAGTCCGCACTATGTGCTTGTATCACGGTGCATACCTCTATGCATGTTTACTTTGCACACAGAGTAGGCACGCACTTGTGCAAACTTTGAGCCTGCGGACCCTACTAAATTTTTGAAAAACTTGATTTTTCCTCTTTTAATTAGTTTTAGTTTGGTTTAGGTGTTGTTATCCTCTGCCCAGACCTGCTTGTGACTTGTCAAAAGCTTTCCTTGTTCTAATTTCATTGGTATTATGGTTTTAGGTGAAATTCCTAGAAGTTTTGGTTGCTGGTCTTGATTTTCATTTCGGTCGTGTAGTAGCTCAGAGCTTAGAAGCATAGAAGCCTCAGATCACCCTAGTTTTTATTGACTTCTTGTGAGTTTGACCATTTGTAAAATCAACTCTTGTTGAGGAATCCATCTTGAGTTTTCTCTTTCCAAAATTTCGAAAAGCTTGTGTTAAAAGTTTGGTTTTCATTTTTACAAAAAGAACAAAAGATCGCTTGTTTTTGACTGATTTGTGATTCTAGACAAGTTAGTCCTTGGTTTGCTTATCGCCAAGTAAAACATCCTTGAAAAGACAAAAACATTTTGTAAGCTTTTACTTCAAGTAGTTTTTTATAGTTTGTAGATCTTAGGATTTGCTTTGTTCATCGTTTTCTCAAGATTTGCTTTAGTTATAGTTTTAAGTGTTTTTATAAAAATACAAAAATCTCTTTTGAAAAAGTTTGTTTTGGTAGCATTTGAGCGTTGAATGAAAAAGGAAATTCCTTGTGCAAATAACTAGTTGTCTCGTTTTGAGTGCATTGGAACAAAAACTCTTCTTTAAATTTGTTTGTTAAGAGAGATTTGTGTTTACACGCATTTGCATTCTCAAACTCTTTCCTAGCTAGGAATTCATTGAAGAAAAAAGATTGTTTGATCATCTTAAGTGCATCTTTTTAGTGATTTCAAGTCGAGTCTTCACACCACGAGTTTCATTTCCGCACCTCTTGACTTAATAAAAAACCAATAAAAATAATGCTTAAAGTAAAATTAATCTAGAAATCTTCTTATTTCTAGGGCTTTATTACACCAACATAGCTTAGGCTAGTGTCTTGGAGTAGGGAGTACTTAACTCTCCAATATAGTAAAACAAACAAGTAGTTGTATCTTGCGGTAGGAGAAAAATCCAATTGTTGCATCTATGCTATGGGAAAGCTCCTCTTAAAGGAGAAGCACGATATCGTGTCCGAACCAGTGTGGGAATCAATCCTTCCTCATTGGGAATGACGCCAGATATTCACGTATTACAAACGGTAAACCTCAGATTAAGCATTGTCGAGGTGCCTGGGGTCACTGGTTGGTAAACCTTGGTTTATGTCAAGGAGCCTTCAAGGGGATTGAGCTTGTTACTCTGCCCTTGCGTGCGTATCGGAGCGTAGACTGTTCCCCCAGGTATATTTGTTTCTGTTGGTAACCATAGTGACCATATTCTATAGGATTCTTCCTAAGGTTACGGTGGCGGGAAGATCCCACTATACCTGGAGCAGACGTCGGCTAGACTCACTTGGATTTTCTGGGGGGTTCTCTTGACTCGAGACGGTTAAGTGGAGAAACTTGTGCCACTCTATTCATTAAGCAGGTTGCTGGGGTAACTGTTCCAACCGCTATTTCTATATCGAACTCTGTGATGTTGGATTTCATCACCAACTAGTGTTTTCGGTACGGAAAGTTACTGTTTGTGTGTGATTGATCTCCTAGATTCTTTAGGCATGTGATTCAATTTGTTTGGTTCTTTAGAGGATTTAGGTGGTTTTCATTGAGATTTTACTTTGTTTGCGTGTGAAGTAGTTAAAAGTATTTAACTGAGGCTGAATTACCAAGACAGTCCCGTAGACTTCGGGGCCAATCTCCTGAGTTTGTAAACGTGGCTGAGTTACTGAGGAAGTCCCGTAGGCTTCGGGGCCAACCTCCTGAGAAAGTACCAAGCCAACTTGAAGGCTTGAAAGTCCTCGTAACTCCTAGAGATAGTAGAAGTGGGTCACCTGAAAAAGGAGAATCTTCTTTGATAATACATTCTGATTCTCAACCGTTAGTAGTTTCAGAAGTTACTGGTAGTGTTGCATCTACTAGTGATATAGGTGAAAAACCGGAAATATCTGAACCCGAATCTGAAATTGCTGCTACTCCCATATCAGAGTTTGCTTCTCCAGCTTCTAGTGGTCCTAGTTCACCTAGGGTAGAAACTGTAATTACCTAAGATCTTCCTTCTGGACTTATAGCTATTGAAGAACTTGCTATTTCAGACAATGAAGAAAGTTTTCCTTTTCCAGAAGATCGACCTATCTTAGACCTTAGGGAGCGTGAATCAATCTTTTACAGTCCTCCTAGGAGTAGTGCTTGGTATCGTTCATTGACTAATCTTTTGGAAAACCCGGGACTAATTTTTTCACCACCTCATATTTTTTATCATCCAACACCTAGAGATTACTATCCTTTGTTGAATATGTCTAATCAGTCATCCATGTTTTCTCAATCTCTGGAAACCTTTTTGTACGATGGTCCTTTTGTTCCCGTTGGGTATCAGTCTGTGTCTGGTACTTTTTCGGGAGCATCTCCTCAACCTATCGAACAAAAGTTATTAACTGGAAGTAGTGGTACTAAACCGTTGAGTGTAGAAGATATTCTCATGATGTTAGGATCCATTCCTAATCCTCAACCGCAAGGTGGCCAGTCTCCACTTGGGGGGCAACCTCAAGGTACCCAATATGTGCCTGGGGGGCAACCCCAAGGTACCCAGTATATACCTGGGGGGCAACCTCAAGGTACTTAGTTTGTGCCTGGGGGACAACCTCAAGGACAGTACATACCTACGGGACAGTACGTTCCTCAAGGTCAACCCCAGACTCAATATCTACCCCAAGGTCAACTTCAGTATCAATATGTACCTTAGGGTCAACCTCAGTATCAATATGCTCCTCAAAATCAACCTCAATATCAATATGTACCTCAAGGTCAACCCCAGTATCAGTATGTGCCTTAGGGTTACCAACCCCAAGGTAAGTACCCAGCTCAAGGTTACCAACCACCTTCGGGTCAATCATATTATCAACCCTACCCTCAACCTGGTTATGGTCCTCAATATCCTCAACCTATTATGGGTCCATACCCCGGAACAAATTTAGTGTGGGATCCATCTCAATCCCAACAGGTCTTGCAACCAAATGCGCAGTTGGCATCTCAAACTGGACAACCCTTGGTTTCTGGTTCATCCCAACAACCTGTCCAGCCTACTGTTCAAACTTCTGCACCTTCTGTAGTTTCTCAGTCTGGGCCAAGTACGCCTCGCACTCCGCCTCAAATGTCTGCTGTGACTGCTGCAACATTTGTTCCATCTACCCCACCTTCTTCTGGAGTATCGACAACTCCGGTTTCTCCTGTCCCTGTATCTACTCCTCAGATATCTTTACCTCAGTCTGGACCCACGTCCATACTTCGGTTCAGATGCATGTAGGAAGTACGGTTGTCACTACTCAACCTCAATATAATCAATAACCGTACCAAGGACAATACCAATACGGTCCTGCTCCGCAGCAACCAACCTATCAGTATCAACCATACCCTGGGTATACATATCAACAACCTCAGCAACCCGAGTATGGTCCGGTTAATCCTGGATTTCCAGGAGGTCAAAATATCCCAAATGCGATCCCCATTCCTAGTTATCCTGGATATCCTCCTCCCGGGGCTAGTCTGCAGACCCAGAGTTTTTGGGACCCTAATCGTCAGTTACCATTTATCGTAACTTTGGACTTGCCTGACTTGACGTGCCTTACGAACGATCCAATTAACTATCTTCAGTATTGGCCGCCAATGCCGCATAAGTTGCCCAGTGATATTCCTAAATTCGAAGGTAAGCCAGGAGAGGACCCGTCGAACCATGTGATGACTTATCACCTCTGGTGTGCGTCTAATTCCATTTCAAATGATTCCATTCGTTTACGTCTTTTCCAGCGCACTCTAATTGGTCTTGCGGCCAAATGGTACATTGAATTACCACGAGCCACTTTTATAACTTTAGTCAGTTAGCTACCTCGTTTTTAACTCATTTTCAGTTGCCGGTCAGATATGACAATGGCACGGAATTATTAACTTCGTTAAAGAAGTCAACGTCCACTTACATTTCATATCATATCCATGAATGGAGACATCAACGACGTTTAGTGAAAGTTTATATCTCGGATCAGATCTTAGCTAAATGGTTTGTAAAATCTTTATTGCCCAAGATCACTGAGGATGTAGCTAAGGCCGGAGTAGTTACTGAGGAGCAAGTAATTGCTTAGGCATAGTACCTTGACTTAGTTTATACTCAGTCAGGTACGTTACATGAGAAAATCCCCAATCTACCCAAACAAAATCAAATCACTGCTGCTCCTTCAGGGTCTCATGCCGCTGATGGTATGATTGGTACAGTTAATACCAAAAGTAAGAAGAAGTCTTCCAAGAATTCTTCTCCTATCATAACCTTGCCAGATTCCCCGACAGGAGAGTCTTCCGCGGAACTTTCCGCTGATATTCACGTTGTAGAGTCATCTACAGCTAAATCAAAAACTGGTGGTAAGAAGAAAGGGAAGAAGAAGAATAAAACAGATGAGAATTCAAAAGAGAAACCCAAAAAAGCGGAACCGACTGATGAAAAATGCAAACCTCGTTACCCGTGTCTCATCTGCGATGAAGAACATTATACGAGAGACTGCCCTCATCGCGCAGAGGTTGCGAAAATTGTCAAAGGTTCCCAAACTCCTGCTGTCTTAAAGGATCCTTTTCCAGTTCATGATAGTAAGATGATAGGTTCGTCCTCCAATGCCAATGAAGAACCCATATTGATGATGTCCCATGTTAGGATTGTGACTCGATCATAAGATTATGGCAGTAAAAGTCCTGTTGATGGTAAAGAAGCAGAATCTCCTCATTCAAACCCATCAACCTCAGCTCCCAGTTCTGATCCACTACAGATCGAGAAACCTTATCCAGACGTAGTAATCAAACCGCCCGCCAAGGGTATACTTCGAAAGTCTGCTTTCAATCCACATGCGAGAGAAGCTCAGAACTATAACATTGTTGAGGATTTAGCTGTTTCCCCCTCAACAATGTTGTCTTTGGAAGTGCTGCAATCCTGTCCAGCACAATGCAAGTTACTTTTGTCGGCTATAGGAGTTGTTGATGTTCAGGACCCAAACCTTATAATCTTCGATCTAGAAAATAGTGCAACGTGCTTACCTCATCAGATGGCTGTCCAGATTCCAGTGATAGTAAAAAATAGACCTGTTCATAGGACTGTGATTGATGAGGGAGCTTCCACGTGTATTATGTCGATACAATGTTGGAGATCACTTGGTTCTCCTTCACTAAATCAATCCCCGACGATTCTAAAGGCCTTTGATGGCCGTGGCATCCTTTCGGCATTTTACAGGATCTACCTATAGGGGTTGAAGGAAAAACAGTTAATCTAGATGTGGAGGTGGTTGATGCCCCTCTAGATTACAACCTTCTCTTGGGTCGTAGTTGGTCTTACGCTATGACAGCTGTTGTTTCATCGGTCTTTCGGCTTATAAAATTCCCTCATAATGGAAAGATCGTAACCTTAGACCAGTTGTCGTACTTTTCATCCGACCCAGCCTCTGCTGAGAGCATTCAGCGTGTTGGTAAAGCGACGATCCCTTATAGGGATGTTGGTGTAGGACTAGTTAAAGATTCCGGTTTACTGGGCACTTTTCCTTTTCCTCCTATCAACGCATCGTCTTCTACTGGAACCATTCATATGATTTCATCAGAAACCATTGTTAATGATGATCCTTAGATCATACCTTCTGAATCTGAGATAGACTCATTTGGTACTTTTATGCCTTTGACTCCGTATGAACTTGCGTATCAGACTGTGCAGTCGTTTTCTGACACAACATCAACCCAAATCGACTTAATGAATATGGTCCACGAGGAATCACTTTCGACATCAAACTCAGATTTAATAACGTTTTCTGAACTTGTTCAAACGGATGAGCAAATTCGTGAAATCCTATGTGTCGATGAGTTACCATGGGAAGATCTTCATCACAAATCTTCGTTTTTACCCGAGAGCGATCGTTTTGAAAATGATTTTTCATCAATTTTTACGATTGAATATGTTAAGGACGCTCAAAATCCAATGAAACATCCTGATTCCGAGTTAAACTTGGGAAATATTTCTCAAACTATTCCCCTTGACATTTCAGTTAAGCCTGGAATTGTTGAAAACGTTCATATAGGTGCCTCTTGTACGGAAGATGAAATTGAAACATATAAGCCCCTATTTCAAGAATTCCATGACGTGTTTGCCTGGTCATATGAGGAAATGCCAGGAATTGACCTAGCAATTGTAATTCATGAAATCAAAACTTACCTGGACGCTAAACCCGTTCGGCAACATTTGCGTCAGATTCACCCAAGAAAAGATTCTGCGATTAAAGCAGAAGTTGAAAAATTACTCAAAGAAGGTTTCATTTATCCGATCCCGTTAACAGATTGGGTATCGAATATTGTTCCTGTTAACAAAAAGCAAGGGACAATAAGAATATGTATCGACTATAGGGACATTAATCGAGCATGTCCAAAAGACAATTACCCTACTCCCTATATCGATCAAATCATTGATGATTTTTCCGGCAGTGAGATTTTCTCCTTTATTTATGGCTTTTCCGGATACAATCAAATCAATATTCTACCTGCTGATCAACCAAAAATGACATTCATTTGTCCGTGGGGGACATTTCCTTATTGCAAATTACCTTTTGGGCTTAAGAACGCCGGGGCAACTTTTCAACGGGCCATGTCTTACGCTTTTCATGATATTAAGCACATTGTGTAACCCTATCTTGATGACTTGCCTACTCATTCATTACATCAAGCTGACCATCTCGTCCATTTAAGAGCAATTTTTATGAGATGTAGGCATTATCGGATTAGGTTGAATCCCCACAAGTGTGTGTTCTTTATTGAAACAGGTCGGTTATTGGGGTTTGTTGTTTCGAAAGCCGGCATTCGCGTCGATCCCTCAAAAGTTGAAGCCATTATCAAATTGCCTCCTCCTTCGAGTCTTCGCCAACTCCAAAGTTTGCAAGGGAAAGCAAACCTTTTACGTCGATTCATCCCTAACTACGCTGAGATCACAAAGGGTTTTACCCGGTTGTTGAAACAAAATATTTCATTCTTTTGGGATGAGATAGCTGAGAAATCCTTTGATGCGCTAAAACACGCGTTGACCCATGCACCGCTGTTGCATCCTCCCAACTACAACCAGGACTACTTCTTGTATCTCACCGCTTCCTATTCCACCATCGAAATGGTGTTAGTTCAGGAAGATGAATTCGATATTGAACATGTGATATATTACCTTAGTCGCACGTTAGATCCAACTGAGCTAAAATACTCACATGTGGAGAAATTGGCATTGGCAGTTGTTCAAGCTGTCTAACGTTTTCGTCATTACATTTTACTATGTAAAACTACAGTTATTTCCAATTGCAACCCTATCATATATATTTTGACCAAGCGATTGCTGGGGGGAAAGTACTCCAAATGGATTGTTATCCTGCAAGAGTTTGACTTAGAATTTGAAAAGTCTAAGTCAAAGAAATCTTTAGTTTTTGCACAATTAATGTGTGACTTCCCGCGTGCTGACACGAAAACTGTGGCGAAGGAGCCCATTGCGGACGAATCCTTGTTTCTAATCATCACTTTAGATCCGTGGTACGGGGGTATCATCATTTATCTCCAAACCAAAACCTTTCGGCCAGATCTTTCACGGTCAGACCGTCGAAAAATACAATTCCAATCCCAACAATTCAAAATTATTGGAGATACTCTTTATCGTCGTGGGGCGGACTCTGTTTTTCAACGTTGTTTGACTCATGAGGAAGCTGAAAGGGTCTTAAATGACTATCACTCTGGAGTGTGTGGCGGTCATATGTTTGGGTATGCCATTGCCCAAAAGATATTGCGCGCTGGCTATTTCTGGCCATCTATGTTTAAAGATTGTATTATTGCGGTCCGAAAATGCCACAACTGCCAAATTTTTGATCGAAAGATGCGCGCTCCACCTGCTCCTCTTCACCCTATAATTGTCATTGGTCCTTTTGACAAATGGGGTATCGATTTTATTACATGTAACCCTCACTCAGCCGAGGGGCATGCATATATTATCCTTGCAGTAGATTATTTTACAAAGTGGGCTGAGGTGATGCCTACATTTGAGGCAGACGGCAAAAAAGCTGTGATTTTCGTATTCAATCATATAATTTCTAGGTTTGGTGTTCCACAAGCGATTATCACTAATTATGGGCATCATTTTCGAAACTTTATGATGACTAAACTTACAGGCCAGCTTGGTTTGCATCACGACAGTTCAACTCCTTTTTATCCACAAGCTAATGGCCTGGTTGAAGCCATCAACAAAGTTCTAGTCATCATGATCCGATGAATCATTGGGATTCATCGGTCGAATTGGCACAACATGCTATTTTCAGCGCTATGGGCATATCGAACCTTAGTTAAAACGTCAACAGGATTCACTCCTTTCCAACTAGTTTATGGTTTGGAAGCTGTGTTACCTATTGAGTGCGAAATCCCATCATTGCGAATGGCCATCGAATTACTTCCAGCCACTTCCGAAGAGGAAAGATGTTTGTTATACTTGGCTCAGCTAGATGAGAATCGACGCGATGCTGCATTAGCGATCGAATCTCATGCAAAATGTATTAAAGCTCAGTATGATTGAAATGTGACCCCTTGAAATTTTTCGGAAGGAGATCTAGTCTTATTGTACGATCAGGCAAATGATAAATTAGGTGTTGGAAAATTCGTGCCTGTGTGGCATGGTCCCTATATTGTCAAGCGAAATCCAGCAAAAGGGGCCTATGAATTGGTAGACTTTGATGGGGTCTCTTTAGGTAAACCTAGAAATGGTCTTTACGTTAAGAGGTATTATGCTTAAAATGAGTGTGGAGATTTTTTAGTTAGGTTAGTTTTCCTTCTAGCTGGTGTGTTTTAGATTAAAAAGTGTGCTTAGCTTAGAGAGAGTTTTTTGTGGTTATTCCCTGCTTATCTTGGTTTTACTCTTGATGTCGCAAATGTCAACGCCTCTCCAAACATAAATTAGTTTTCATTGATGGTGCTTGTCGTAGTACATAGAATATTTCTTGCGCAGCTTGGGTTATCTATTCGCCCTCTCACGAGTTGGTATCTATGCATGGGGTAAGCCTCAGTCAAACAACAATCAACATTGCAGAGTATAGTGCAGTGATTGAGTTATTATCTGAATCTATTTCATTTGGGATTCGGAGTTTGATAGTGAGGTTAGATTCTGAACTCGTTGTATTATAGCATAATAGAGTATACGCCATTAGAAATCCAGTATTATTGAGATTATTTTTGAGAGTGCGTCTCTTGGAACGTGAATTTGACTATATTGAATATCAGCATATTCCAAGATCTTTAAATACAATAGCAGATGCAATTGCTTCTCAAATGTTAAATAGACATGTGCAATAATCGTACAAGTAAATTTAAAAACATTCCATAACATGTTTAACAAGATAAGCCAGTAATAATGATATCATATAATATAGGAGTGTGTCAAAATATACATTGTCCTCGATCATAGGTTGAAAAACACCTTATGATTAGCAAAAATGATAAGTACAAAAAGCAAAAATGTCATATGTGACTACAATAGGCAATCATCCCATCACTGGTGATGATGATCTCGATACGAAACCACTGCACGGGCCACCTTACAAAGGAACCTCCTAAAAAGTCCTGGGACCCCAATCACATAGCACTGAAGTCGACGAGGGATGTCATCTATGCTGGTATCTAGAATGTCCCCTGTCAGGCATTCTAGATGGCTCTCCAACTCGGCCAAAGTCTCTACTGATTCGTCCTGTGGGGCTGGAGCCGATGCAACTGGTTGTTTCCTCTGATAAGGCTGGAGAGCGACTAGTTGCCATGGGACCACATCTGCATTTCAAACTTTTACTATCAGTTTTGGGACGAGATAAAAACAAACAAAAAAAATTCAATTAGGAAAATGTTGAAAATGATTTTAACTGAGTCATCCCATTGCTCTCCTGGCGGAAGAGCCATGTCTGGGTCCCCACGAAAATCAACCCCAGCATAAGGAAAGTCCTAGATAGAAAAAACCTGGTTCTCCAACCATTGGAAATACTTAGGTTTGAACCGAACGACCTCGGTCCCCTCATGAGGATGACGGGCCATAACTGCAACCCATCGCACCGGTTTGGGCTCTTGAGGAAGCCCAACTCCAATAGTGAGGGGTTGCGGGATCAACAACAGAACCGTCTCCAGACTCACAACTATAGCACCATATCCAAAAGTCTTTAGTTGTCCGTTTTTGGCCCTGGTCAATTGGCCCTTCACATTGGCCAACACAACATCACACCAGTTGAAAATGGTGCCTCAAAAGCAATCGAATTCCATCTGCATCTGGGATCTAGTGGCTATCTGTAGCGCTGCACTACCGCAGAGTCTGGTAACTATAAACCCAATAACCATGAGTTCAGGACGGGATATGGTTTTGATATCTATCCCTTTGTCCCGGTTCTTAACGTTGCAAAACTGTAGCCGGAGGCTCTCGACAGACTGGCTACCTGCCTTGGCCTTGAATAGAGTCAAATGCTCACCCCTCCTGGGCAAACCAGTCAAAAAGTATATATCTGCTAGCTCGATTTCGAGCTAGTGCCCACCAATAAAGAAGCACTAGTCCTGTATACTCCATCTATCAACCAGCCACTGCAAAAAGTCCACCTCGGCCCTCATGCCAGGTATGGCCCAGAATTTGTATAAGCCACATGCCTTCAATGCATCAGTCAAAGGTTGATGATTCATCGCGGCGAGGTCGACATCCTCATGCTCTCGTTCTCGCTAATCAAGCATGATGTTTATCCTACATCCAAGTAAAAAGGCGAATTAGAATGCATAAAATTGATTTCTTTGGGTAATTTTTGAGTTAGTTAGGTTTTTACACACCTTTGTGTGGGGTACACACCCCCTTGTTAGGGACAGTGCGTGAGGTCCGCACCTCGCCTTCACGGCAGGTGCGTACCCCCGACTTTTTGCCCATTGCAAAAAAGTCGGGGTACGCGGGTCGCCTGTGGTAAACCCGCGGACCCCTGCACGCAGGTTTTGAAACCTAAAAACCTCCTAAAAATAAAAATCAACCCCTAAAAAACAATTTCAAATGGATAGAAATGAAGATTAGGATGATGTGGATTACCTAGAGGAGACAGCGTTCGATTCTGACGGATAGATTTTCCACAATCTTCACGGGAAGTCTCTGGTCAAAAGCCCTTTTTTCTCACCCAAATCTCAAATGGTAAAAATGAATGCTAAAAATTCATTTTTATAAGTTTTTTGAGTAAATAAATTCTAAATTTGTTTATGTTTCACTTTGAAAAGGTTTTTTTGCGACATTTTTACCCATTTTTAAATAGTTATGGGTAATGTTTGAGTTTTTGTTCAGGATAACAGATTTTTCAGGCGAAATCGGTCATTTTCAATGAAAAAACATTAGAGTCACCTTTAAGCTCTTTTCTGACTCCTAAAACATGAAAATATTGTCAAGTTTTTCTTTTTAAGCTCGTTAAAACGGAAGTAAAAAGACGGTGCTCTTATAGCCCTTTTCTGACTGTAAAAACATGAAAAGGTTGTTAGGTTTGTGTCATTTCAAATTCGATATTGGTCATAAAACGATGTGTCATTGATCGCTTTTTTACTTTTTCGGATTAGGGGCACTAATTAAAAAAAGTACTCCTTGGTTGTAAAAGATCAAGTGGTTCTCTCAAGTATTATTTTATACTTTTTCGGGCTTGCGAGACACAAATTTACGAAAAAGGTCAACCCTGGAGTCTTCTTAAGTTTTTTCAGACTCTCTAAAATTGAAAAACGCCGAGTTTCTCCTATACTGGACTTGTTAAATTTCGACAGTAAAGGACCTGTTCAATTACAAACAAGAACGGACCACTCCTTCTTAGGGTTCAAATTTAAACTAAGTTGGACTCATCCAAAGGATGAGCTTTTAATCAAGCACATGTTATCCTCCTCAAGCTTGTAAAAAATAAAGAGGTACTTGCCAGAAATGGTGGGGGAAAAGAGAGAAAAATGAGCCTGTTTGTCACACTTTGTAACCACTCTTGAACACGACACTTTCATTCACCTCGGTTGGGAAATCCTTTGCCTAACAGTTGATCGAACCACATTGAAAGTCTTGAGCCAGTTTCTAGGTATTAACTTTGGGTCAATCGTCACCAAACCATCTCTTGTGTTGTTATGTGTTCAAGAGGTCAATGCAAATAAGCCATTCATCTACAAAATATCTGTCATCCATCTTGACCATCCCTGAGTCAGCCCTTGCAACTAAATTTCTTCAAACTTGATCTATGATTTCGTGTTGTGGGCTTGCCTATGACGGATCTCTTTCTATCGACTTCAACTCTTTATCTAGAGAGATGATCTAGAAATCGCCAGTACCTTGGGATCTGCATGCCTCAATGGTAGGTCTCCCGCCTTCGACGATAGGTTGCATCATTGACCTTCAATCGAAGGATTCCGTGACATGTTCGACATCGACACATCTAATCACATCTCATGGACTGTAATGAGTACTTTGAGAGCCATTGTCATTATTGGTCGTTTCTCTCACACTTGTTAACAGTTTACATCATCGACTGGTAATCAAGTGGTCTCTACCATGTTCGACTTCGAACATTCATTCGCATTGATAGAATCGTACTATTTCAAGAAGTAGAAATGAAGACCCTGGATCTAGTTTCCACCATCCAAGCTGCGAGGAATTTTGTATTCATTATATTGTTGACTATTCATAAACAGATGGCTGCGTCCATACTATGTCTACATGTGTCTATACTTGTGATATATTACTGGATCATTCCTATATCAGAGTAGTAGTCAGTTTTATAGTTAGTTTTGATCTAAGTATGGGAATGCCTACCTCAGCGATGATATGATCTCATATATATATTTTGCATTTGAATATTTTTACAGGTTCCAACCGGGCTCTCCGCAAGATGATCCTCGAAATGATAAATTACTTCACTCTTCCTAAATGATAAATGAAATCCTCATCTACTACAGACTTTGCACTTTAGGGGGCAATCTGTTACACAAACATATCGTCACCATGATTATTTGCAGTCAGTATGGGTCTATCATCACTTATACTGGCCTCCTAAGCAAGTCTCAAACCTTAGCTCTTCATGTCAAGCTTTGCGAATGAGAGAAGACATTGAAAATCAATAAAACTCTGGTTCCGCACTTTCTCTCACTTTTGCCTAAGGGCCCGCACTATTTGTTCATATTACCTGCGTATCTGCACACTCTGTCTGTAAAGGGGTGGGTGTGTACCCCTTTAAAAGTCAAAAAGGCGGAAGTTTATTCTAAAAAACTCACTTTGGGTTAGTTCTAGATGTTTATAGAAGGAATTTTGACGTGGATTGTTCGCTCCAAGGTGGTTCATGCATCCTAAAAGAGAAGGAGCTAATCCCTTGATAGGAGGAGCTATCCCTTTGAAGGAGGACTTTATCCCTTTGAAGGAGGACCTAGTAACTTCCCTCCGTTGCACTATAATTTAAGGCATTGGG